>PVIH01005237.1:77394-127162 GCA_004025045.1 Sigmodon hispidus
CAGGTGTTCCTATAGTTGGAGTGGGATCCGAAGGGTCAGTCCAGGGTGTTTCTGATCCCAAGCTGTTCAGTGGTTGTGGATTGCAGCTTGGGCATGCTTGGCTTTTTTTCTTGTTTGTTTGTTTAGAGACCACTAATGAGTGAGTACATCCCCTGCTTATCTTTCTGAGTTTGTGATACCTTGCTCAGGAGGATATTCTCCAAATCCATCCATTTGCCTGCAAATTTTAGGATATCATTTTGTGTTTACATTTCTAAGTAAAGCATTTGCTGGGTTAGTTGGCTTGGGTAGAATGATAACAAGAGCTGGTCAGTTTTCAAAATTAGACTTAGTTTCTAAAAACTCTTTGTTTTTGTTTAGGTCTTGCAGTTACAGATGAAATTCTTCAAGGGAAATCAGATTGGTCCAAACTACTAGAGCCACCAAATTTCTTTCAAAAATACAGGTATGTCAACTTTTTGTCTTGTTTTTGTGGGATTTTTTTGTTTTACATTTTTTATTTTGAAGGGGCTAGGTTATACATGGCAAGGTATGCATGTAAAGGACAGAGGACAACTTACAAGAGTTAGATCTTCATGGGTCTTAGAGACTGAACTCATGGTATCAGGCCTGGTGACAAGCACCTTGACCTACTAAACTATTCTTCTGGAACCTAGTTTTGTTTTTTGAGACAGAGCCTCACTCTGTATTCCAGGCTGGCCTGGAACTTACAGTGATTCTCCTGCCTTATCCTCACAAGTGGTAGAATTCTGTGTAAACCAGCACATGTCCAATAAGAATCTAAATGTAGAAAGGTAATTATGACAGATGGCAGGTGTTACTCAGATTTCTTAAGCAAGGTATAAAAAAGGCTGGTAGAATTCCTAAGTGGTCAGAGCTTCCTCATTTTAGTAGTAGCTAGTTCAGCATCAGTGATATTTTTAAAAGTTGAGTTAATTTTTAACTGTGGGGTCTATGGTTTTGTGAAAATAGTGTATATTTCAGAAACTCTATACATGTATTGTTTTGTTCATTGGGGATTCAAAAGAAAAAAAAATCAGATTAATGATGTTTCTGGGTTTTTTTTTTTCCCCTCCATGATTATTGCTGCAAACCCTTTATAGACATTATATAGTATTGACTGCCAGTGCATCAACAGAAGAAAATCATCTAGAATGGTAAGGTTTATGTTTCAAGTTCTCTTTTCCATTGTCTGATGATAACAGTAGTCACATGGCACTTTACCACTTATAAAATAGTGCCCTTGGTTGGCTTTTATAATTAGTACTTTATAATTAATTAGTATTTTCCAGTGTCAGACATCTGTGATGGAGTTTTCAGGGATTAAGAAGTCGAGTTCAGCATCAGCAGTAGTAGAAGGTTGTGATGTAGATTGTACTTGCTATTTTTCAGAATCAGAATGCAGAAATTTTGAAGAATCCTGGTGTCCCTGACACCCAGCTGCAGCTTACTATTATTGTTGCCCTCCAAAACTCAAAGGGGAGACATTATATGTATCATTTTAACTTAGGAGAATGTGGCACAAGTATCAGAACTTTAAGCTTCTGTCAAGAGATAGACATAGTTCTGGTCAAGCTGCCATATATCTTTCTAGTGCACCTAAATTTATCCCATCTGCTCTCAGAACATTTACATACCTGGGTCCACTGGGCACAAGTTGTGCTCCCAGTACTTTACTCCAGTCCAACTTGTTGCTTTAAGTGTTTTTATTTCTCTGGTAATTTAATTTTTTTTTTTATTGATGCAGTATTTAATTTGTCTAGATAAGGAATCAAGAAACTATAGACATATTCAGTCTGCCACTTTTTAGGAGATCTTTTTCGTATACAGCCATCTGTCATTGATATGTTGTTTAATGCTATTATCTGCTACATGGCAAAGCAGTATAAAAAGAAACTATACAGTTCAAAAGCCTAAAAGAGGTCTCTAAACAAACCAACAAGAAAAAAGCCAAACATGCCCAAGCTGCAAACCACAACCACTGAACAGCTTGGGATCAGAAACACCCTGGACTGACCCTTTGGATCCCACTCCAACTATAGGAACACCTGACTCACTCTTGAGGGAGGGGGGACAAAACTGGATCTGCCAGGAGTGGAGACTGATCCAAGCATTATTGGGTCAGTGGGACCATGGGACTGTCTGCTGCCTGCCCAGGGAGGGGATGGGGAGTTGTGGAGAAGAAAAAATGACCTGATGTGGTGGGAGGGGCAAGGGACCTTGAATAAGGATATACAGGGATAGAAAAAAAAAAAAAAAAAATTCAGAGGGAAAGCTGAACACAAAGTAATTTTATGTATAGCAAACTTATTTGTATTATCACCCTTGATAAGTCATGCTTATGATTTTTATTTTCTTTATAGTTATTGTTAATGTATCAGCATTTTAAATTCATTTTACTGTTTTTCTTGATAAATACAAAATAAATAAAGAAAAAAAAAGTGTAAAAGATACATCGTGTGGAACTGAGAGCGAAGTAGCAACACTAGAGAACTTAATTATAAATATATCAGCTTTCATAAGTGTTTAAAAACATTTAAAAGTATTCTTGAAATTATTCTGACTTATAGTCACTAATAAATATGTATCTTAAAAGTGAGAGAGAAAATTAAGTTGTAAAAATCTGGTAAACCTTTGTGTTGTGTCCTTCTAACATCTAATTTAAATTTATGACTTTGAAATGCAAAATCCAGTATTTTGTGAAAATCAGTATGTTTATTTCAAGAGTTATGTGCCTATGTTACCCCTTCTTGTTCATAGAATCTAAAAGTAGAAATGATTGAAGACTACACTAAGTAAGAGTTTTTGTTTATGCTGTAATCCTTAAATTCTTAACCAAGACTGAGTATTTTTATAGTCAGAAATGCATTAAATTTAGATCAGTTCTTTTATAAGCAGAAAGTCACTTAAATTTGATATTTGTCTGATTGATATTTTATTATTATCATCATTATTCTATGTGAGAGAGTCTGCTTATGCCACAGCATGTATATGGATATTATGGAACAACCTTCAAAAGTGGTTCTCTCCTTCCACTATTGACTTCCGTGGCTCAAATTTGGGTTGTCAGGCTTACATGGCAAACACTTTGACCTGCTGAGCCATGTTGCTACCCCAGTGGTTATTTAAAAATCCCTACTATTGTTGAACCACATTTCTAAGTGAACACACAAAGCTTAGTAGTTGACGTATTACTTAGTTTACTTGAGTATAGTTGTCAAATTTGATATGACTTCATTGTTGTTTATCTCAGGGTTGGATTAGTAGAATCTAAAATCCGTGTACTTGTTGGAAACTTGGAACGGAATGAATTTATTACTCTTGCCCATGTGAATCCCCAGTCGTTCCCAGGAAATAAAGAACATCATAAAGCGTAAGTTGTTCTTAAGTAAATTTCTTAAATAATGTTATTTGATATATGCATCATTTCTAATGAGTTTTAAGACTCTCCTTAAAAGACATTGATGGATGAATGGGATGTTTTGAATATGTGTAACTATGTATTTATTATTATATAAGTACACACTGCAATAGTGAGTAAGCCTCAGCAAAAACTTCATACTAGTGTTTGGAACATCTTTATATCTTCAATGAGTCATTCTTCAGTACTATTTAATTTTCTCTTCTGGATATAGTTTTAAAAATTACACCACTGAAATCTATTAATAAGGTAGAGAAATAAACTAAATTTTAATTTTCAAGCAGCATTTGTTAGGTTGAAAAAAATTAATGGAAATGTTTTATCTTTCTTTATAGTAACAATTATGTATCAATGTGGTTCCTCGGGATAATTTTTCGGAGAGTAGAAAATGCAGAAAGTGTTAACATAGACTTGACATATGATATACAGTCATTTACTGATACAGGTAAGAATGCAGAAAATGGGGCTGTGATTCTCATCCACAGCTGTAACTCAGCACCGTCTGTTTAGGGTCTAGTTGGAGATATTTTTTATTCCCAATTTGGTTAAGTTAGCCCATATTGTAGAAACTAATGCTGCTATTTGGAAAAAGGGGAAAGAATTTCCAAGACATAACAAGGGCATTGCAAAATAATGGACAGAGTGCTGCTGCTGCCCTTATTTTTTTTAAAAAAGAGAACATACTTACAAATGCAGAGGGCATCTCTAGAAGGATTTTTTTTTTTTTTTAAATTAAGGCACTGTTGGTCGCTTCTTAGTCTAGAGCCAGTAGACTCCTAAATCACTTAAATTTTGTACCATCTTAATGTATTTTCTGTTTTAAAATAAAACTGAATTCCACAGGTGACTTTTCTGTATGTTCAGCCAGAGTTTATAATCATAGTCCATAAAAAATAGATTTTTATGTTAAATAATCATCAGTAGTTACAAATTTGCTGAGTATGTTCCAAGATTGATAGAAGAAAACTGTTCATCATATCTAGCCCCAGCCACATCTCTCTAGAGTATTCATTATGGACTGGATGAGTGTTGATCTGAAGTAGTATGCACATTCATGCTGTTATTATTATTAGCATATAAATTAGCAAGTCCTCGTGTATATCATGATAAATGTAAGTTCCTATGCTTTATTTTCAAACTACTAAATCACATTCTGAGGAAGGAACCAGAGACTCTGCAATTTGAACAAATACTGATAATCATAAGGATCTATAATGAAATTATGAATACAAATTAGGGATCAGATGTCTCAAAAAGGAGAAAGCTGATATACTCATTTTAAAAATATTCTTTTTCACACGTAGACACTCCAGTTCCCACAGTATTAAATAATGTGCCACATTTATAGCATTTTCAGGGCAAAATAACCCTCCTGCCTATCTAATTGGCTAGACACAAAATAGCATAATTTGTGTGAGAATACAAGTGGTCTTCACAAGTTATGAAAAGCACTTAGAACAGAAATCGAGAGCCATATGTCTCCGAATGCAGTAAAGGTATTTCCAGGCTTTCAGAGGCTAATTTTTCCACATATACACTGAAGATAGACCTGCAGATGGCCTCTGAACTGTGATGGTCTATATCTGATGTGGGCTGCAATAATAAAACAGTCTCAGGCTAGAAGGAAAACTTGAATTGCATTTTGGATATTTGGTATAAGAATTAACGTAGGTGACTGCAGAGTCTACTTAGAGGTTTAGAATGCTGGCTACTCTCCTGAGGACCCAAGGCTTGGTTCCCCACCACCTACGTGGAGGCTTACAGCTACTGTCTGTAACTCCAGTTCATGGAATTCAGTACTCTCTTCTAACCTCTGCAGACACCAGTCATGCACACAACACACTGACATACATGCAGGCAAAATACCCAAACATCAGAATAAGAAAAAGAATTGTCTTAGACCCAGACAAGTAATTATGAAGAGAGATTTTAAAAATAGCAAAAAACAAAATTTAGAAAAACATATTTTGCTATATATTTATTTTTGTTAGTGAGAGATAATTATAAGAAAGCTTTTAGAAGGTATATACATAAAACGATTCAATTCTTAATTAGAAATATTTGTTCCATAAGAGGATGTGTGTTTAGTGGGGAATACATTGTCTATATGTTTCAGAAAAGGAAAACAGCTTGTGGTTCAGAAAGAAATATCCCATTTAACATATTAATATTGTTACAGTGTACAGGCAGGCAAACAATATAAATATGCTAAAGGATGGAATGAAAATTGAAGCAACACATGTAAAGAAAAAACAACTTCATCATTACCTACCTGCAGAGATTCTTCAAAAAAAGAAAAAGGTGGGTCTGTAGTCTTAATTCTGTAGTATGAGACCAAATTTGAACTTTACACCTTCAAACCTATTGGGAAAGAGGGTGTAGACAGTAGGTCACAAATCCTACCATAAAACAGAGATAAGTTGCTTTTGTGTGCTTTAGAATATTCTCATTTGCTTTTGAAATTGTAACAGCTTCTTTCTCTTCAGCAGAGTCTTTCTGATGTAAGCCGGAGTTCAGGTGGCCTTCAGTCCAAAAGATCTTCCCTGGATAGCAATTGTTTGGATAGCTCAAGAGACACCGATAATGGAACACCTTTTAATTCGCCAGTGTCTACAAATAAGCCTTCCAACCCAGATAGCCCCGCAGAAGAAGCAGAAAGGTATGTGTCCAAACTATCTTTCCAGGCTATTATTGGAAGATGACAAGAACTTTCTGTAACTTTTCTAAAAGATATGTTTTCCTTTACTGGCTACTAGTTTCTTGTTTGGAAATACTCAATAGTGTGTGTAGTGCTGCAGGAGTTACTCCAGGATCAAAGGCTTGTGGAATTGTGCAGTACAGATGAATGTACAAGTTTTCTACTTATATTTTTTCTCAATTTTCTTCATGTTATCTGACTTTCTCTGTTCTTCTAGTAAGTAAGGTTGAAATACTAGAAAGTAATCCTAAATGTTAATTGAGAGCTTCTAAAAGTAGTAAAATAAATTAATAATGATAATTTTATACTTTTACTAGGAATAGTACTGAGCATGCTACTGTAATTGTGGAGAAGCTGCCAAGTGTTTCCCCAGCTCAAGGGCTCTCTATTCCAGTCATTGGTGCAAGTATGTATATAAACTTTTATTATTAACAATTCTGCTACATAAATATTTGATTGCTAAAATTGTTTTTGTGCTTTTCAGCGGTTGACCCTACAGCAAAAGCTGTATCCTCCCCATCTGTGTGCACTATTCCTACTGTAGTAGGACGGAATGTTATTCCTAGAATCACAACACCCCACAACCCTGTCCAGGGACAACCACATCTAAATGGACTATCTAATTTAAGTAAGAATGTCACACCCAAAAGATCCCATTCACCACCTATGGATGGAACTTCTAAGAGGTTGAAAGACATAGAAAAGGTAAAGTTACGACTTGAATAGTGATCACTCTTTTTTTTTTTTTTTTTTTTTTAAGTTAAAATAGTAAAGAAGCTAACAATCTTTCTTAACTATGTAAGTTTTCCCCCTGGGAATTGTTCTGTTTGAAAAGAATATTTCAAACCCTTAAGGAACAATATTTGTTGTTAATCTTAAATTCAAATGATTGGTGTCTGAAAGTTTGATTGATTTAAATCTTTTTTTTTTTTCTTTTTTTTTTCCAAAACACTTTTATTTATTTATTTAATTATTTGCCTTGGTGTTTGCCTGGAACTGGAACTACAGACAGTTGTGAGCTGCCATGTGGGTGCTGGGAATCGAACTCAGGTCCTCTGGAAGAGTAGACGGTGCTCTTAACCACTGAGCCATCTCTCCAGCCCCTGATTTAAATGTCTTGACTTACATAACAGTTAAGGAGACTAGA
This sequence comes from Sigmodon hispidus, assembly GCA_004025045.1. Classification (NCBI taxonomy): domain Eukaryota; kingdom Metazoa; phylum Chordata; class Mammalia; order Rodentia; family Cricetidae; genus Sigmodon; species Sigmodon hispidus. The sequence goes on from PVIH01005237.1 coordinate 84,661, forward strand.
TGCAGTTATGCTATTTTTTTTTCTGTTATACAGATCTTAGTTTCCAGCAGATGGGTAATAAAGCATTTTGTTGAAATCTGAATTGATTTAAACAAAAAAAATTACTTAAGCTGCAGGAATTAAGTGTAACAGTTGAATTAAATCTACTTTTGGTTGTAGTTAATTGAAGTCATTAATTAAATTGTTGTCATTTTTGATGATAGACATGTCCTAATTTATATTAATTTGTATGATCTTTGCAGATATATACTAGCAATTCATTTTTATTGTTTATATCTTAGTTTATTCGACTTGAATCAGCGTTTAAGGATTCCCATGCTGCTGAGGATAGAAAAAGAAAACCAATGGTAAATATGTTAATACTGCACTCATAATGTAAACTTAAAGAGCAATAGATTGTAAAAAGTATCATAAAAAGTATTTCAGAGTTATCAGTTTTTGGCTGTGATTTATTTTAAGTAGGAATAAGTCTTGTAAATGGTAAGAACATTTAAACCTGCATTTTTTGCTATTTTATTTTTAGGATGCCATTGGTGGAGAATCAATGCCCATTCCAACTATTGATACATCACGCAAAAAGGTAATAGATGATATGTAATATTGTTCTACAGGTAAAAACAAGTACAAAAAACTTAAGAAACTAAAACTAAATTTAAGTGTTTAGAAGACTGAGGCAGGAGGATTGCTTCAAGTTTAAAACTTGCCTAAGCTACAGAGTAAAAACCCTGTCTCAAAAAAACCTAGGACCAAGAAAGGGTATGATTATGTCCTTATTCTAGGAGACCCGCAGTATTGTTGGGGTTAGGACTGGAGATGACAAATAGTATACACTTCTGAATGGACATTCTTCAGTGAGCAGTCTAGAAGAGGAAATATTAGGAAGACTTGGGACCTACTTAGATTTCAGTCTGTTTGGTCAGCACAGGAGTTTCTTGCTAATGCCAAAGATAGTTCTTGTTATATACACTGTTTTCAGAATTTACATTATTGGAAATCAAGTATTTAAACATAGAAAGCTAATGAACAAGTGTTAAAAGAGAGTTTTGTATAGATTACGGGAAGTCCTTCCCTAACAGATGGCTTCTTTTCACTCCTCCACAGAGAAACTGCTTCCCCTGTCATCAACTCTTACTGTGTTGGGACTTTAGAAGCAAAGTATTATCTTCACAGGCAATTTCACTTACACAACTCATGCCACAAGACTGTGTTACAAAAATATGATAATGGAGAGAAAAAATTGGGGTGAATACTAAAATATAAAAGAGTGAATGGCATGATTATGTATTATGTATTTCAAGTACAGCTAGGGGTGTTGGTACATGCTTTAATCCCAGCTCTGAAGAGGCAGAGATAGATGTCTGAATTTCAGGAAAAGCAGAGTTACCTAGAGAAACCTGCATCAAAACAAAACAAAAATAAAAAATCATTTAAGTATAAAGAATAAGTGAGTAGGATTGTATAATGTCTGATTTACATCGTTAGGCTATGTAAATCTTCATTGGTATAGTCTCTGTTTTTATATATATCTGAACATTTTACCAGTTCATTTACTTATTTATGGTGCTGGGGTAAAATTCAAAACCTCATGCATGCCACACAAGTGGACTACCACTGACTACATCCTTTGCATTTAACTGTTGACAAGTTTTATATTGTTGGTATCACACAGTACAAAAACTAGATTTCCTGTATAATATTTATTTTTACTTCATATTATTAAGACTTTCCTCTCCGCCCACTGAAAGGGCTTTAAAGCCAGGGTGGGCGGAACTAACCCTCACCTGTGAGCGGCGGGAATCGAAGGAAACCTTGTGCTGTGCTTCACTTGTGTTTTTGGTGGTTTTTTTCAATTAAAACAGATTATTTTAATTGAAGACTTTATAGTGGATTTCCTTAATGAGGCTAAGCCTTACAACCAAAGGCCTTACAACTTGCCATAGTAATTACACAAGGTTGCATTGGGGCTGTGGAGGCAAAATTCCAGCTCTTCAGTAGATGGAGGCTGGGATACATGGCAAATCTGAGGCCAGCCTGAAGATTTAGAGCAGAATAACTCAGCACCTTAGGCAAGAGATCTCATAGATTGGGCATTATCTGGGTCACCCATGGTTGAAGTACTTAGCTGTTTATTGCAGGTTTTTTAGAGCTAGCAAGGAACTGAACAAGGAGTTGAAGGTGGGCATGGTGACCCACATCTTTAATCCCAACACTCGGGAGGCAGAGGCAGGTGGATCTCTGAAGTTTAGATATAACCTAGTCTACAAAGAAAGTTCTAGGACAACCAGGGCCGTTACATAGAAACCCCTGTCTCAAAACAAACAAACAAACAAACAAACAAAAAGAGATGAACTTCTGAATTGTGTTACTGAGTTTAGACGAACAGAACTGTTATAAATCAAGGATCCTTCTAGAGAATGCAAAGGCCAGCCAATGAGAGACTGGCAATCACTTTGCACCTGGAAATAAACAATCTAATAAAATTGTGAGGAGCACACATTTTAGAGCTAAGCATACTCAGTCAGTGTATTCTCCACTGGCATGTAATAAAAAAAAAAAAAGACTTTCCTCTTTAGTCACTATGTACTTTCTATTGCTCAGTATCCTTGCCCAGTGTTAGCAAGAGTGGCATTCTTTATACATGTTCCAGTGGTGATGAGTTAACAAAGTCCTTTCTCCAAAGCCCTCCTCACCTTGCTGCCACTCCTTCTTTACCTACTCCTCTGCTTCTCAATTTGACTGTGAGGGAAAAAAAAAAAGGCCCAAGAATAGAAAAAGTATTTAAAATGAATGGAGAAGGAGCTATTGAGTACATCCGTGAATGGGGTGCAGGGCTTTGGAGAAAAAGTCCAAAGAGAGTTTGACAGTTGATTTATTAGATGAGCCATTATGGGGGGAGGTGCATGTATGCATTACATACACACCCTTTTTGGTCTTTCTTTCAACAGAGACTACCCAGTAAAGAACTGCCAGATTCATCATCTCCAGTCCCAGCAAGCAACATCCGCATCATCAAAAACTCCATCCGACTGACCCTTAATCGGTAATAGCAGTGCCTCTCTCTTCACTTAGGTGAACGTGCAGTCGTACATGGGTACAGATGGCATGACAGTTACAGTCAGCAGCCTAATAACCTTGGAGTGGCTTTTGAACTCTCACATTCTCACTGATTGCTACATGCACTCTGAGGTTCACCTGCTAGTAAATGTCACCTACAGTAAGTGGCTTTGCATTCTGAGGTTTTACTGCCTTAACTTTTGATGTTTGTTTCTCTGTCATGGAAACCAGTTCTTGGCCACTTGGACTCTGATAAAACAGGTCCTGAACTGTTTTTTTTTTTTTTTCCCTTTTTTTTTTTTTATTTTTTAATCATTGTATAGAGCTAAAAAAAGTTTAAAAAAAAAAAAAAAGCACGTCTTGTAATTTTCCAAATGTTTATGTGTTTACTTTAGCATTGAAGCCACTTTGTAAAACCCAAGATTAATGAATGTGAGATATCTTTTCTGCTTCCTTCATTTGTGTAGATGTCTATTTTGTTAATTTAAATTATTTTTTCCAGATTGGCACATAAATATTTAAACTATTTTTTGTGCTTTTGTCCAGATGTTACATAGTTAGGGGAGAATTAGTCCAGTGACTACACAAGAGTTGGGCACCATAAATTCTCTATATTTTGCCTCCCATGGAGGTCTTCAAAATGCATCTTTATTAAAAATCAAACTATAACCAGGATACTGAAAGTCAGTATATGAATGGTGAAATTGTTGCATATCTTACTATCTCATGACATTCTTGTTCGCTGATTGGTATTTTTTACAAAGGAAGAATTCATCCCACCATCAATGATAAGATACATTTAAGTATGGCAGACTTGTATTTTTGAAGTATAAAATTAGCTCAGCATGGTAATTCTTCACCATAACTTCTAACAGTCTCTTCATGGATTAGGCATGCAGAATAAGCAGTGGATTTTATTGAAACCTCAAGGCATTTTTGAATGACATTGTTACCAACCATTAATTGGCTCAGGACCTTTGTAGTTTTTATTTAACTATATGAGTTGTCTTTTTTTACACTGCTTTTTCAGTGCATTTCTTAATATTTTTTAAGTTTCATGAATGCATGCTCAGTTTATTAAAAATCCACAACCATGTAATTCTTGTAATCTGTTGACTCCGTGTTTTGTAAATGAAGTCGTATGTATTTTCAGAGTATTTTTGTATGTACTGTAAGATATCATCTTTTCAAAGAGAAACTTTAAAACCTTTACTGTCTGTCTTTAATTTTTTAAATACACTTAACTAATAGATTTAAAATCAGACTCAGAAGCCTAGCCAGGAGTGCTGCTACATACTATCTTCTTGAGCTTTCTCTCTGCTGTGTAGTAGGTCCAGAAGGGGGCAGTCAATTCAAGTAGTGCAGGGGAAATAAACTGGCTGCGGTTTTCATAAGGCACATGGAGAAGGAGCAATCCATTTTCACTTGCAAACCCTTTACCACCAATTTTAAAATTCTTAAGATGAGATTGTCTGAGTGCTCCTCCTCCCATTTCTGATCCATAGTTGTCTGAAAGTTCTAGTGTTTAACGTATACAGTAAAGATCAAGAAATGAAAAAGAAGGGTTGTTCTGCTCTCACATTTTGTATCAAAAGCTGCAAGTAGTTGTAGCTTTCTTGGCAAAGCTATTTTCATAGTTAACCTTTTCTTGAATTTAAATATTTAGAAATTGTTCTATAAATAGGCAAAATTGAATGATTCTAAAAGGACTAACACCTGACCTTGAACCTAGAAAAATTATTTGATGGGGGATTTAATGAAATCCTATTCCAAGAAAGAACAAGCTTGGCCCTGGGAGTATAGTAGTTTTTTTTTTCTTCAGCTAAAGGTCCATTCAGCAAGGTCAGTGCTCCAGCAAAGAGTTTACAAAGAGAGACTTCTTGTCTGACAACTGAGGAATTCATAAGATGGGTTTTGATATGGTAGGTTCCTTCAAGTGTTAAAGAGCTTCCTGTCCTGACTTAATGTATTAAAATATCTTTAGTATATTTCATTACTATAGTAGGGGGTCTCTCTCAGACTTGCTGCAAGAAAGTAAAAAGGTTTGGGATTCAATGTTATGTTTTCTGTCTGTTTTCAAGTGTTTAACTATAGCTAGAAATATATTTTATAAAGCCAAGTATCCTTCAGCATCTAGACGCACATTTATCTTTCAATGACTATCTGTGGAGACTAACAAAGGAAAACAAGTACTGAGGAGTTTCAACTTTGAGAATTCAACCATTTTGAGGTAGAAAGTACTTGATTTAACACCTTGTGAAACTGGGGAGAATACATTTTTAAAGTTTATTGATGCCTAAAATAAGACTTAATTTTGTCTGAAGACAGCCATTTAGTAGTATTAGTTAATGCTTACTAATTAGCGATTAACTGAAAATGGACAGGATCAAGTGGACCAAGTTTTTTTTCCCTGCAGCATCCCCCAAGATTTGACCTTGTAACCTTGGATGGCCTGAAACCTGCTGTGTAGACATGCTGGTTGACAGCATGGGGTGACCCTCCTTCCTCAGCATCACACCTGGCTTTCTCCTTGGTACTGAAATAGGAATTTCTAGCTTGAGACTCATGAGTATCCAAGAAACCTTTGGAATTGTGTAAAAGATGCTTTTTGTTCATTTTTCTTATTCAAGGGAAATTAGCTTTCATTGGTTTCTCAGAGTAGTTCATGACCCCCAAAAGGAGTCTGATGGTAGGTGACCACCAGGATTGAACAGTCCTAGAATATTTATCATTTACTCAGTAGGATTTGTTTATCAATGATAAATAAATATTTATCATTGCTGCAGTAGGTTTCTGCCTGTAGTGCGGCTGTAGCATAATGGGCTGGTGAGGACCTCAGAAACAGTTTATTTTTTAGGTACTTTACATATTTTTGCATAAAGGTGTAGTTCATCCAAATACAGTGTTTAGAAAAATGTTACCATCAACTTTCCCATGTTACTAAGGTCACTCAGAATACAGCAGCTTAGAATGATCCTTAAAGATGATAGAAAAGTAAAAATCCGAGTCCTCTGAGTTCTATAGCATGACAGTTCTCTCTACTCCTCCCAGTTTGTTGTTTAATACCAATAAATAAAGGTTTTTTAACATATATTTCTATAAACAAATTTGTTTAAATCAATTAACTTCAAGTAGATCATATAAAACTTAGAATTTGTACAAATAATTGAAGGAAATCAGACCTTAATAACTATTTCATTGAGATTTTCTAAGGGAATTATATGAGGTTATATCCTTTCCAAGTTCTCTGTTTTGAAAATAATGTAGTAATTTTATATTTGAAATTAATTGAACACAAGATAATCAAATTTGTTAAAAATTTTAAAGACTTATTAATTATGAGAGTGTGGGTGCGTTAATGTGCATGTGAGTGCAGTGCCCAGAGCCCAGAAGAGGGCATCCTGAAGATTCCCCTGAAGCTGGAGTTACAGGCTACTGTGAGCTGCCCAGCATGGGTGCAGGGATGCAAAATTGGGTCCTCTGGAAGTACAGCAAGCACTCCTCACTGCTGAGCCATCCCTCTAGCCTCCAGATTTGTTTTCAAAAAATACCCAGAGAGTATTTTTGCCAATGGTGCTATGTCACACCACAGTGTTTTGTAGAATGACTGCAGCTGCTGTCTTTTTCTAGATAACTGTGTGTGGTACATGTTAGTTTTGTCTTATTTTATAATTGTACACATGAGCTTCATTTGTCTGGAATAAGCAATCAAATAAACTTAGCTTTGATAAATGGGTGACATTTGAGTGATATTTAGGAGTATTTCAGAAGTGCAAAAAGACTACACAGTTATTTCTCAAATTGACAACCAATTTAGTCATTAAAGACTCAGGTTGTTTGTGATAGAAAATGGTTTCTACTAGCTACTTAGTAAGAAAGCAAATCTGGACTCAGTTTGCCTCATACACAATCACTTATTAGCAAGCTGTAGCACAGTTTGCAAATCTGTAAATTTAAAGGAGTTCTAGCTTCCTGTCCTTTTGGGTGGCCTTGTTCACACGTCCATCATAGGCTACTTGCGGCATCTCTTGTCAAGTGTTGAAAGGAAGATGGTGTCATTCCTGTGGTCGGCCCTGGGCACCAGAAGCCTCTGGTTGAGAACAAATGTGTTTAAGTTATCCACCTTGGTTCCCAGCCCTAAAAGTCCAAGTTACTGGACTTCTTATGTTCTTGTTCCTCCCTTAGTAACAATTTACTTTACGCATATTTCTGTTGTACCTTTTAACACTTAAATGATTCAAACTTGTGTAACATTCAGTTTACCTGACAAGACAGTTATGGTGTTTTATCACAGTAATAGACAACAAACTAAGACATGGTCTTTATTCAAGAGTCTTTCTGTAGAAGTTGCTGGAATGTAGCCCAATTGAGAGTGCACCCCTAGCATGCAGGCCTGGTGGGACACACCTGCAGTCCTATCACTGAGGGGTAGAGGCTGGAAAAGCTAAATCCTTGTCTCACGGGATAAAAAACAACATCCCCTCCTGTAGAGAAAGCTAAGAGAAAGTTGAAGAAGAAAATGTGTGTGTCTGGTTTGGGAAGGAAGCAGAGATTTAATTTTAATATACTACTTTGAAGATGTAATGGACTAAGAGGAAGAAAGCAAGTAAAATAAAGGCCATTAAAATACGTTTTTCAAACTTTAATGGTGACCCCTAGAAGTATGTTTTATATTGTAAGTTAATGCCAATATGAATATATCTACATATAAAATGTACGTTTAAGAATTTCTTATGTTGGGAAAATAGCTTTCCTTACTATTTTAACAGGTGATTTTATTTTATTTTTTTTTAAGTCCTAGTTGTAATTTCACTGACTTTCAGTCTTGGATTGGAACCTACACTTTGAATACCTAGCACAAGAGGGCCTCCCAAAAGGTCATCTAAAGCTTGGGTCATTATTCTTCATTCTATAATGTGGAACTGTTCTGGCAAACAGTTCTAGAAAAAACATAAGTGTGTATGAAAAAAAGGAGACAGATCAAAGTGCAAAGACACTCCTGTGTCACTAGAAAAAAAAAAAACTTTCTGTAAAAAATAATAGTCTTTGCATCAATCAATAATAAATAAAACATAAAGCCAATAAGTAACAAAAATCATCAATTAGAACATTTTAAAATTGGTCAGGTGGCATCCAGTCCTCAGAGTGGGCCAAGGTTGAAGGCCAGTGTAGTAATACTTGCTCAAGTGAGAGGAAATCATATTGTACTCACATCTCATACAGCCCAACATGGTCCAGAAACTAGATTATAGGGTTCTAGCAGGAAAAAGTATTACATCTTGAGAAATATTAGTTCTAGACTTAAATTATAAAGTGTCATTAACTAAACATTTACAGTGGACCCTTTACAGCACTTACAATCTTTATGAACCTAGAGATCACTGTTATTTTACAAATGAAACTAAGGCCTGGGGAGACAACTTGAGCATCTCCAAATGCTTAACTGTTTAGTAGCAGACTACAGAAGTGTAGTTCAAAGTCTGAATACTCAACGGTATCTCCAAGTTAGGGAAGATACTAGAGGTGTGCAGTAGATCCCATCATGTTGCACTGCTCCACAGGACCTGGAATTTTTTACCTGGTGAGCAGCAATAATGGTGTGTTGTGCCAGGCTGCTCTGCCACTTAAAAGAGCTGTGTAACTTAATGCTTAATTCCCAAATCCAGATGTGTGTGTGTATGTGTTTTCAGTTAGAAACACTTGTCTTTAAAGCCTTGCAGTAACTATGACATAAAAATATTCCTAAAGCTCATCAGGCCTCTGCATGTCTGTAGAAATAGTCAGTCTCCCAGATAACAGCTGTGTAGCACTCTCCGAATCCTCACATTGGATGGGAGCAGAAAGACGAATGGGTCTGGGAGCACTATCAGCAAGAACAAAAGAGAAGGAGTACCTGGTAGACTGAGAAGATAACATTACTGCCAGTGTTGTTCATGGCAGTCACATGTAGCCCTGGCTGTCATGAAACTTGCTATGTAAACCAACTGGCTCAAAATTATGGTGACCCTTCTGCCTCTGCCTTGTGCTGGGACCATGACTGACACAAGTAAAAGTTTTAAATGACACATTTTAACTTCAGAAGAATCTAAAAGCTAAATTTAAAATGTAACTACAGTGAATAGTTACTTTAAAAAAAATCATTGTTACATTTAGTAAACATGTATGTGGGCATGCATGCATTCAGGTCAGAAGACAATTTTAAAAAGTTAGTTCTCTTCTATTAGCATGGGATAGAACTCAGATCTTCAGGCTTTGCTACAGGCTGAGCCATCTTGACAGTCTTAATGTGAAATAAAATTCTAAACTGCTGAAAAAAACAACAAAACCTATACTAAGAACAAGGGAGGTCAGTATGAGTGAAAGCCTCATCTGTGGTAATAAGTAGAAAATTGGAAAATAACCTAAAACTGGAAAGTATAGATCAATATAAGCATGCCATTTAGAAATGGATGAAGCCAGAGGGTACATCTGTAATTCTCATTAGGAGGCAGAGGTAAGAAGATCGTGAGTTCAAAACTAGCCTAGACTCCATACTATGATAGAAGTGTAAGCTATACCTACATCAGTGGGTGAAAGCACTTGCTGTACAAGTGTGAGGGCCTGGGATCAAATCCCAAGGACTCAAAGAAACAGAATACCTGTTGAGCAGTGCATGTATTTGAGATGGCTCTAGGTTACTTAGCTGTGCAGTGAACATAGCAATCCCTATTTTTATGTGAAAGCAAGAGAAGGAGTTTAGGAGGCTCTTTCTTGGCCCAGATCCAGCACTGCACTTGCTTGTTTACTATAAAGTATTATACAAGCTACTTAATCTTTCATGTCTCAACTTTTCTCTTCTAAAGATGGTGGTTATAATAAAAGATCCTACTTCAAAAAGTAGCTCAATGAATTAAAAGAAGTAATCCAAAAGTTCCTGGCACATAGTAGAATTCAACAAATCACTTTGGGACCACATGAAATGACAGGTGTTATGTACCATGGCACTTTATCTACCGTGAACAGCTCCTGTCCTAGAAATTCATCTCAAGTGTCAAGAAATAAGGCCAATGTCTGTCTCCCTAGCCAGACTGAATAGATTGTTGTGAAGGCATAGATTTACCTTTATAAAACTTGATTTCAGGGAAAGACCCTTTTTCTAGAACATCTAGTGGCTGGGCAGGGCCCAGGTCAAAGAAGAATCTCAAAAACTCGCCTGGTTTCATGCCAAAAGTTTAACCAATAGTTTCCAAGAATTACTCTACTTCATACCCCTTTACCCAATCCTGAAATGCCAAGATGTGTAATACCCCACTTATGTATTTTTTCTTTAAAAACCCTCTCACCCCTGATCTTGGGGCCAAATTTCCTCTGCTGCATCAAAACATAGGGTTTCAGCCCCAGTTCAAACCTGTTCAAAAGGATAAACTGACCCTCATGTGTTTAAATCAGAATCCAGCTTCCTGGTAGTCTTTAGGGGTCTCTAGACTGGGTACTACATGATGCATTGTCCAGGAACTCCTGCAGCCCCCATGGACTCTGAACCGGAGGGCCTGACCAGCTGGTGAGTGTCTCTGAGTGACGTCTGTCCAGGTTTAGTATTATTTCTGGGGTGCACTCAGGTGACTGTGACCAGACCCGGTTAAGAGTGGACGCACTGGAGAACTGTGGTCATGAGGAAGACATTCCAGACCCCAGTGGTTGGGATGGAGAGCCCCATAGCTGTTTAATTCGCAGATCTGGACAGTATTAGGACACAAAAGTGTATCATTCCCACAACGTGGCAAAAAAAAGTCATTTTATTTGTCACTCTGCTTTCAGTCTCTGTGGGGCAAGCTTTCCTCTTGTGCCCTTGGTCTTCTGTGGTGTCTGTCTGTGTTTCTCTATTTGTGTTTCTGACTGTGCATGGGACAGATGACTTCTTCCCTCTGGACTCACTGTTAATTCATTACCAAGATGTTAATGCACATGCTCATAATCTTTCGGTCACAATTAAAAAGTCTAAACTTGCCACCTTTTGCAGGTCAGAATGGCCAGCACTCAATATCAACTGGCCTCCTGAGGGAACCTTCGACCTGGCCCTCATAGGGGCAATAGAGGAAATTTCTTCAGATCATAAGTAGGGCATCCACTCTAACCAAGTGCCCTACATAGTGATCTGGAGAGACTTAGTAGAGGATCCCCCCCCTTTCTGGATTAAACCATTCTTGCCCCGACGGGTTAAGATTTTGGCAACTACAGAGAAAGGCTTACCCTTCCAAGACCCCTTTGGCTCCTAAGCCAGGCCAAAAGTTCTTCAAGAAGGCAACACAGAGGATGAGATCCCTCCCCTTATGCCCTCGATCCTGGTGCAGCTGTCCCACCATCAGATTCCCTGCTAGTTTGGCTGGCTCCTTCTACACTGATCCCAAATGCTCACATCTCTGGGATAAGGGAGGGACCAGCCCATGGTACTCGAAGCTGTAGGGGAGATACCTCTGATCCTCCTGCTCTAGCTACAGTTCTTCCCCATAGAGCAGGAGGAGTACCCCCACACACACCAGGATGGGAATCAACCACATCACTACTGGTCCTTTGCCACTAGTGATGGTTACAGTTGAAGGGTTCAAAATGTGCCCTTGGAAAATCCTAAGGAACTCTTTGAGACAATTCTTTTTATCCTCCAACCTACATGGGATAACTGCACAGCTTTTGCAGGTCCTCTTCTTGACAGAGGAGAAAGATTGGATGCAGACAGAGATTCGAAAGCTGGTTCAAGGCTACACAGCCAACTTGGCTCTCATAGATGCTACTTTCCCCCAATTCACTCGGTGTGGGGTTGTAATGCAACGGAAGGTAAGGTGAGCCTCCTGGTCTATTGTCAGACTCTATTGGTGGGTCTTAAGGCAGCTGCAAGATGACCTGCAAATTTGAGTAAGGTCTATGATATAAGGCAGAGAGCAGATGAAAGCCCAGTGGCATTCCTGGAACACCTCCAGGAGGCCTTCAGGAGGGGTACCCTTATGATCCGAAGGCCCATGCAAATGTCATTGCAATGACCTTGGTTTTCATTAACCAGTCAGCTCAAGAAAAAACTACAGAGGCCGGATTGCCTATTAAAAAAGTATTAAAGATTTAATAAAAGTGGCTTTAGAAGTATATAGTAAAAGAGATAGTGCAAAAATAATTTTTTAAGGCCTAAAAATCAGCACCTTGTTAGTGGGCTGTTGGCCACCACTGAGAAACCAGAAGAGCGCCAAAGGCTACTGCAATGCCTGGCAGCTGAGAGGGGGATGAAAACCCAGAGGTAACAAAGAACGGCCCTGCTGGGAAGGAATCAATGTGCATACTGCAGAGAGGAGGGAGGGGCACTGGGCTAGAGAATGCCCCCAGAAGGCAGCTAAGGGCAACACTAAAGTCCTTAGCCTAATGGACAATGACTAAGGGAAATGGGGTTCAGCCCTCCTCCCCGAGCCCAGGGTAACCCTAAGAGTAGAGGGGAGATCATTTGACTTCATGGTAGACACAGGAGCTACTCAGTACTACTGAGGGCTGATGGACCCATGACAGACAAAAAGACTTGGGTTCAAAGTGCCACTGGAATCAAACCTTATTCATGGACTACTACCCGAAGAATGGTGGACTTGGGAATAGGACAGGTAACCCACTCTTTCCTGGTGATTCCAGAATGCCCATATCCCTTGTTAGGCTGTGATTTACTGACTAAAATGAAAGCCCAAATATATTTTTCTAATGGAGCTAAATTGCTTAATAAAAATGAAAAACCCATTTATGTATTAGTGACCAGTAATTTAACTGAGGAGTACAGGCTGCGTCAGATAATCACCGAGCCTGACCCCCAGCTGGAGAAGTGGCTTCAGGAGTTTCTATCAATCTGGGCCAAAACAGGGAATGAGACCAGCCATGTATGTGAAAATTAAGCCAGGGGCAGATCCAGTCAAGGTCTGTCAGTATCCTATGCCCCTCGAGGCCAAGAAGGGCATTATACCACACATCAGGAGGCTCCTGGACTCAAGTGTTCCCAGGCCTGTACTGTTGGCCAGGAACACACCTCTGCTACCTGTCAAGAAACCTCACACTAATGATTACAGACCAGCCCAGGACTTGTGAGAGGTTAACAAAAAGGTGATGGACACACACCTCACAGTGCCTAATAGATTACTTAGCTCAATGCCCCCAGATCGATAGTGGTATACTGTTCTGGACCTAAATGATGCCTTTTTCAGTGTGCCTCTGGCTCCCAAAAGCTAGCAATACTTTGCTTTCAAATGGTACAACCCAGAGATTAGGATCAACGGCCAGCTGGCATGGACCAGACTACCATAAAGATTCAAAAATTCCTCTCCATCTTTGATGTAGCTCTGCATGAGGACTGGGTGAGGACTGGACACAGAACCCAGAAATCAGTCTGTTACAGTATTGTTGATGCCCTGCTGATTGCTGGTGCAGACCAAGAGACCTGCCTGGCTGGGACTGAGCAGCTTTTGTAAACCCTGGGGACCTAGAGTACCACGCCTCAGCCAAGAAGGCCCAAATCTGCAAGTGGGAGATAACATACCTGGGGTACATCCTGAAGGAAGGACAGCAGTGGCTTTCAGGTGCAAGGAAGGAAACAGAACTTAAGATTCCCCACACTCGGGGGCTGGAGAGATGGCTCAGTGGTTAAGAGCACCGTCTGCTCTTCCAGAGGACCCGGGTTCGATTCCCAGCACCCACATGGCAGCTAACAACTGTCTGTAGTTCCAGTTCCAGGCAAAACACCAAGGCAAATAAATAAATAAAATAAAGTTTAAAAAAAAAAAAAAAAGATTCCCCACACTCACTACTGCCAGGCAGGTGAGAGAGTTCCCAGGCTCTGTGGGGTTCTGTCATCTGAGGATCCCAGGATTTGCAGAACTGGCCAAGCCCTTACATAAGGCCACCAAAGAAGGGCAAGAATTAAACTGAAGACCAGCAGTTGGCCTTTGATAAACTCAAAGCCTGCTCTCTTCCTCAGCACTGGGTCTGCCAAACATGACCAAACTATTTCACCTATATACAGATAAAAGTGAGGGGATAGCCAAGGGAGTCCTAACCCAAACACTGGGCCCCTTGCAAACAGCACGTAGCCTACTTGTCAAAGAAGCTGGACCCTGTGACAGCTAGATGGCCACCTTGTCTCCTCATAAAAGTGGCCATGGCCCAACTGGTCAAGGATGCTGACAAGCTGACCTGGGGACAGACCATCACCATAACCAGCCCCCAAGCATTTGAAGGAGCTCTCAAGCAGTCCCCTGATTGGTAGCTGAGCAATGCCAGAATGACCTATTATCAGACTCTGTTGCTTAACCATGCTAGAATAACTTTTCAGGTGCCCTCAGCTCTGAATCTGGCTACTCCACTGTCTGATCTGGACCCGGAAGCACTACTACACCACTGCTCCGGGATCCTGGCCCAGGTGCACAGCATTAGGCTGGACTGCAGTACATCCCATTTGACAAAATCAGAAGTTACCTGGTATCCTGATGGCAGTAGTTCCATGCAGGATAGTCAGTGGTATGCAGGAGCAGCAGTTACCACTGCAGAAGAGATAATACAAACAGAGCTGATGCCACCTGGGACAGCTGCCCAATGGGTAGAGCTGATAGCCCTAACTAAGGCATTAGAACTGGGGCAAGGGCAGAAGGTTAACATCTACACTGACAGTGGTGTGCTTTCACCATGGCACATGTGCATGGGGCAATATACAAAGAAAAGGGACTGCTGACTGCAGAAAAAAAAAGTATCAAAAATAAAAATAAGATCCTGGCCCTCTTTAAAGCTCTATGGTTACTGAAAAAACTGGTCATCCTTCATCCATTGCCCAGGGAACCAGAGAGGGAATGGACTAATCCCCAGGGGCAACAATCTGGCAGACAAAACAGCCTGGCAGGTGGCACTTCAGACTGATGTAGTTTTTGCACATATATTGGTGGACCCCAGGGCACCTAATCTACCAAAAAAAAATCCTGGATATGCTAAGGAAGATCTTTCCTGGATCAAGACCCTCCCCATGACCCAGTGCATGGACGGGTGGTGGAGAGCTGCAGACAGTAAGATCATCTTCCTGAGCATCTGGGAAAGAGACTGTCACCAATATACATTGATCCTCTCATATGAGAACATGGAGAATGCAGATGTACAACAAAAATATTGTAAACATTGTCACCAACTGCAAAGCTTGTCAGCTCACCATGCTGTTGCCAATCCTAAAAACCCTGGGTCTCGACTTAGCAGGGAAAAACCTGGAGCCTACTGAGAAGTAGACTTCACTGAAATAAAACCTGGCAAACATGGTTACAGGTGTCTGCTAGTCTTTTTAGATACCTTTTCAGAATGGACCGAGGCATTTCCCACCAAATGTGAAATGGCACAGGTGGTGGCAAAAAAGTTACTTAAAGACATCCTGCCCAGGTATGGACTTCCAACCATAATAGGGTCAGACAATGGGCCAACCTTTGTGTCCCAGGTAGGTCATAGTTTAGCCACCTTTCTGGGGAGTGATTGGAAGTTGCATTGTGCATATAGACCCCAGAGTTCAGGGCAAGTAGAAAGGATGATACTAACAATATTGACCTTGGAGACTGGAGCAGACTGGGTGGCTCCCTTCACCCTATATATAGGACCAAAAACTTCCCTTATCAGATGAGGCTAACCCTATTTGAAATTATGTTTGGCATCCCCTCCCCCATCATCCCCAAACTCCAGGCAGATTTGCTGGCAGAACTAGATGACCAAGATATTCTCGATACTATGTAAGGGATCCAGTGGACCCACAAGGAAGTGTGGCCCAAGCTCAGGGCTCTCTATGAATCTGGTATTCCCCCTGAACCCAAAAGGTTTCAACCAGAGGGCTAGGTCTATGTTAAGAGACATCACCTAGGGTCATTGGAACCCAGGTAGAAAAGACCCCACATTGTTCTTTTGACCACCCCCACAGCCATCAAGGTTGATGGCATAGCCACCTGGATCCACCATTCCCATGCCAGGCCAGTGAGGACCCTTTAACATTTCCAGATAGAAGATAAAAAGCTTCAAAAGATCCAGACAACCCCCTCAAACATCCAAACTACTAATGATTTTACCTGCTGAGACTGGGGTCTAGGGAAATCAACACACACCTTGAAATCAGAGAAGGGAGTCTCATGATTAGAACTCTCAAGGACTGGTCAGAGAAGGAAATTTGAAGGCATAGACTTACCTTTACAAAACTTTATCTCAGGGAAAGGCCATTTTTCTAGAATATCTGAGGGCAAGGCCTAGGCCTAAGAAGAATCTAAGGGAAATCTCAAAAACTCACCTGACAGCCATTAGATTCAAAACTTGGGTTTGCACTGAAAGCTTAGGCAATAAGCCAAGAATTACTGTACCCCATACCCCTTTACCCAATCCTGAGATGCCAACATATGTAACACCTCACTAATGTACCTATTTTTTTCTTTAAAAAAACCTCTCACCCCTGGGCTCAGGGCTGAATTCCTTCCACTGTGTCAGAACAGTTTCAGCCCGGGTTCAAACCTATCCAAAACAATAAACTGACCTTTATGTGTTTGCATCAGAATCCAGCTCCCTGATGGTCTTTGGAGGTCTCTCGACATGGGTAATACAATTGTCACTTCCCATGAAATGCCCTTGACTTGTGAGAATTGTCTCTGGGAAGCTGGGGGTAGGGGGGAGTGTAGCCAACATCTACTTCCTTACCTGCTCACAACGTTCAGTGACAGATAGAATCCCATCAAGGTTCACTCTTGGGGAACTGATGAGTTGGATAGGCTTACTTACAGAGTGACCATAAACAGAAGAGTAGGTGACCAAGGCAGCCATACTGGAAGGCTTACAGAAGTGTGGGTGACAAGTCTGCTATGGCTGCAGACATCCAGCCTCTTCCTGAAGCCAGGTGCAATTGGAACTGAGTTGCTAGTTTATTTGTAGGGGTGGGGGGGGGAGTGTAGAACTTATCAGACTCTTATGAAGTTCCCTAAGCTGTTCAGACCACGCATATATTGCAGCAGTTAAGAGATGAGCAAACCCACCTCTGGCAGTCCAGCTCTCCTAATGCCCAGCTGGGCTGATGCTCTGCCAAGGTTTAATGTTCTGCATTATAAACATCTGTATGTGGACACACTCATTTCTGATCCAGCTAGATCTGTAAGCAGCTATGCTTGAGGAGCACACCACGGTGTGAAGCTACACCCATACCAGATACACCTGTATTTCCTTCCTCCCACTTCTGGGCATGGGGCAAGACTGTCTAACCCTGTTTCCAAGTCACTTCCTGCTCGAGCTTCATAGCACTTCAAAGAACTAAATGCAGGTTCTTTCCAAATATAATGGTTTCTTGAAACTCACCAACAAGTCAAACACCAGGAAAGTGGGGATTTCTGAATGCCACCCACTTGGATGGCAACTGGTATTTAGTAGTTTCAAATATTAAGAAAAGAAAAAAAAAATCGACCTTGCTTAGGCAGTATCTAATCTCCCGGAGCACAGGAAATGAAGCAGTCAAGTCTGATTAGCAGGAGGCCCCGAGTTTGCACCAAGCAGCCACTCCCCAGCAGGGCCCACTAGCCTGCCTCCAGCCTGCCTCCAGCTGAGCGCCAAGGGAAATCACCACCAAACTCCCTATAAATCCAGCAACCAATCAGCTGCTTCATGCTCACCAGGTGAGGGGGTGGGAGGAGGGAAGGGAGGGTACAGTGGGTTTGAGCTGGGGCCAGCGGGATTCAGTAGTCACCGAGTTATTTATTCCATATATGTTTAGCACGAATGTTCTGGAAACTAGATAGTATTGGAAGATCCAATTGAAAGTACTGGGTGTGTTTGGCTGGAGATGTAATCAAGGTTCCACTTTCCAGGGATAGTGGAGGGAAACAGTGGCACAGAGACGAAGATGACATTGCTGTCATCCCCCTAAGAGGTGGAGGAGAGGAAACCACACAGAGCAAATGAGCTTTGAGAGCTTTTGAGGGGAAAAGGATCAGCCAACAAAATGCAGGAAGTAGATGATGTGCACTTTGCTTCGGCATATGTTACTATCATTCAGGAACTCTGAGAACACCAGAGGTTCCTCCCTCCACTGGTGGTGTTTAATTAGAGCTGCCTGGCGCCCCCATGTGGCTATATGCACCAAAGCAGGAGACCCGCTGCTCCCAGCCTCATCCTGGGGCACATGCTGGGATCACTGTTGGAGGTTCCCAGCCGCGGGAAAGGGTTTCATAGAAGGAACTCTTGGCTGGGTGAACCCTCCCTGCATCCTGCAGCCAAGGAGCAGTTCACTTGATCGGCCCTTTTGGGAATGAGAACTGAGCACACACAGACCTGCCATTGGGGTTTCTCATTAGATCCTTCTGGCTATGCCCTCAGTGGCTTCTGGACTTGCTAGTTGGACTGGACTATGGAGCACACCCACTTGATCCAGAGTCCCAATCTCCAATCAGATCTACCAGTAACTGAGTCTGGATCTTTGCCTCTTACAGGTTGAAAGGCAGAAAGGAACATGTTAAGTACTGACACACACCACCAATCCCACACCATTAGCATGTGCCCATTTGCTGTACTTTTTTCTCCTCAGCACTCTGAGCAGGTGACCAGGCCTATGCTGTCCTTTTCTGAGATATTTACACAAGGTGAAAGCAGAGGCTAGTGTTCCTGGGGTGGAGACAAAGGAGGTGTGATGGTTAGTCTTCAATACGGTCAGCTTGACTGGCTTTAGAGTTACCCTGGAAACACCTCTATGTGTGCCTGTGAGCTTGTTTCCAGAAAGGAAGACCCACCCTAAATGTGGATAGTACCACCTGAGGGGCTATGAGAGAAAGCTGAGCACCAGCAGTGATCTCTCTGCTTTCTGACTGTTGGGACAATGCAACCAGTCATGTCAAGCTCCACTATCTTCCTCCGCTGTCCAGAGCCAAAACAAACCTGTCTTTAAGTGGTTTCTTGTCAGATATTTGGTCTACAGAACAAGAAAAGACACTAATACAGGAGGACATTCAACAATTCCTAGATTAATCTCCTGACACCCCAGTAGAATAGGGGCTCAGTGACAGACTGAAGTTAACTTAAATCCTTCACCTCAGACTTGAAAAACTAAAATCCATAGCTGCAGTAACATTTACAAAACATAGACTTGCTGCGGTGGGGTGGTGCGGTGTGGTGGAGAGAGAAGAGAAGCCAAGGGTGGTTGGCAGAGCCTGGGAAAGCTCGGACTTAGATAAATATAGAAAGAACACAATCGTTCTGTCAGAAATGAAGATATTCTGAAGAGACATTTGTGTTCTGTAGAATCCCTGTAGCCATCAACCACCTACGTGGTGGTCCCAACGGACTGAAACCCTCAGGAATCTCATGCTTGGCAAAGTAGAAGGCTGGAGGCTGGCACCTGCCAAAGGAGGAATTTGGTTCCCAGGAAGATTGTCACTGGGTTGTGATAACTTCTCAGAGACTGAAGCCCAGACAATGAGAGCAGGACCACACTTCCCCTGGGGGCTGCTTAGTCATATGTAACCCACACTATGGCTAAGCATAAATCCTCATGGCAGGGCCAGAAAATGGGCTTTGGACTTCACTGGCCCTTGCTATTTATCCTCTTCCCAATGTGACCACACTGAATGAACCTTTTTTGCTTTGCTCTTCACCATCTCCTGTTTAATGCCCAGCCTATTGGAGCTGCTGGAGCCCCAGCTCTGATCCTATAGCCCAGTAGTGGGAAGTTGAGAAGATGAAGTCCACAGAACGTCGGAAACTGAAGATAGTTAACAGCACTTAAATGCTGCAGAGGGGTTGTGGGCACAGCAAGCCTACTGCACTCACCTAGTATGTGTGAGACTCGGTTTGATCCTCAGTACTGCAAAAAGAAAAAGGAAATGCTGCAGAGGTCAACTTAAATAAGACAGCACCCACGTGACCTGGCATTTGGGTGGTCACTGCTGACTAGCAGAGCAGCTGTGGAGGTGGAAACCGTGCAGGGGGAAAGGTCACATTCTCAAGAAGAATGAGGAGGAACGGAGAGCTAAGGTCATAGCTCAAGGTGGAAGATTTATTTTTAAATTAGGAGGTTTCTGGTCACACTTTGAAAACTGAGGAAGGGCCGAAGGCTAAGTGATGGCAGCTGCCTTAGGAACATGTGCACGTGTAGAGGGACCAGCCCAGAAGAGGAGCAATAATATGAGAGGATGTGGTGGACAGTTTCCAAGCCTTGCCCAGTGATCTCCCGGTGTTCATGCCCATGTCTAATCTCCTGAAATGGGATTGCTGACTCACTTCTAACAGAGCATTGCACAAGCAATGGCATGTCGCTTTTGATGATAGATTGTAGACTGTGGCTTCCAGCCTTGGCATTCTGCCTTCCTGTCTTTTGAATCACTCACCCTAAGAGGCAGCTGCCATACTGAAAGACACTTAGAGAAAGACTCCTAAGAGTGACCTTCTAAAGGGGGTGACCTCGGCTCTCATCCATAGTTTGACTGCCACCATAGATCCTGAAGGCAAGAGAAGGTAGGTGCTCCTTTGGGGAGCAGGATGTGTGGGCCAGGTCCTTTAGTAGGAATCTGATGTCCTGGCAAAATAGCTGATTTGTAATCAACATTCAGGACATAGCAAAGCTGAAGATGCTAGGATGCTGAGTGAGCTGAGAAAACTGCCCAAAGAAGTCTGAGATCACTGGGCAGTGGTGGCACACACCTCTCATCCCAGCACTAGGGAGGCAGAGGCAGGCAGAGATCTGTGAGTTCAAGGCCAGCCTGGTCTACAATGTGAGTTCCAGGACAGACAGGGCTACATAAAAACAAAACAAAACAAAACAAAAACCCAAAACCTGTCTTGAACAATAAGGACAAAAATAGAATCTTTTTTTTAAAAAAAATCTGGGATCAAAATTCAGGGATAATAAGGATTCCACTGAGTGCTTTATGAACTCTGCATTTGACATAACCTTTCCACAGCTTGAGAAAACTAAGATACAAGGGGCTAGGCAGTTGGCCTTGATTTGTGCCTAAACTCTTAAGGTCTCATCCATTCTAAAGCCTAAATTGCATGGATGTGCTGGTGATGCTAGAAATGCTAGATTTCATCTCTAGCCAGACTGATTCCTAGACACAATTACCATCGGCATTGGAGATGCATCTATAGATGGTACATGCATCACATAGCAAAGCAGGTACCTACTCAACCCCACGAGTCATTCTCACAGTTGTCTCTGTCCTGGTAAATCACCCTACTGCACTCGCTTCACACACACACACACACACACACACACACACACACACACACACACACACACACACACACACACGTGTGCATGGCATTCCCTGCTGAACCCCCATTAAAGGGTGCATACATGCAACCATTCCCCCTCCACTTCCAAAGCCATTCCCCTTTCCCTGGACTGTTACAATCCCGCTCCTGCCTGTCCCTCAGTATTGAAAACAGAGAGATGCTTCTTAAATATAAATCCAGTCACTCTACTTAAAGTCATCAGGCAGGCCTCCATCCTTCAGAGTAGACCCACACCTCCTCACTGCAGTCTACAGGCCTTACACAGCCCCTCTGCCCATCAGCCATCACTCTGATTTTAAATAGCTGTATTAAGAGATCCTTCACATGCCAAAAAGCTTTCCCACTCAGAGTACACAATGGGGTAGCACTAGTGTATTCACAGGGCTGCACAGGGAACTGAAGAGCATCTTCATCATTTCAGAAATATGTCTCACTCCCCAATCCTACCTGCTTACCCAGTCCTGAGCAACCTGTTTTCTGCTGCCTTAAATTTTCCACACAAATTCTCTGACTGTGTCTCCCTTCCCCAACACTCTCCCCTCGTGGGCTTGAACGCCCCCAGCATATCCTCCTCCCAACCTGTGGCCCTCACTCTTCCCCCTTCAATCCACTGGGCCATGCCTTCCTCCTTCATGTTTATGCTGACACATGGCCTGACTTCCATACAATCACCTACCTGCTCTGCTAGTTCTTCAACACAATGCTGGGGTTTTAGAAGCCTGACAGTAATCATGTAATAGAGTGTCAGCTGGCACAGCACAGGCCACCTTGGGTTATAGTCTTCTTTCTACCCAGACCTCCTTGCAAGCCAGTCTAGCCTTTTACACTAAGCTGCACTTCTTAGCAGTCTTTTGTTTTTATCTGCCTATCCTTTCTTAGCAGTTATTTTTTGTTTGTGTTTGTCTTTTTCACTCATCAAGTGCTGGCTCCAGGGCAGAGGTTTGGGGGCTCTTTTCACTCTGCAGTCACACCTCTGAGCTTTGGACAGCACTTGAAGTATAGAGTTGCCAGCATTACCAAGCGAATGGCAGAAATAGAATTTGACCACATGCCTGATAGACGTCAAAAACCCTATCATTAATTACTAGACTATGGGACCTTCAATAATAATAATAATAATAAACATATAAAAGGAGGAAGAGGAAGAAAAGGCCCCAAACTCACCTTAATATGGTGGCTGCTGCAGGGATGGGAACTAACACCAAGCTGCCAGAAAGGCTGACTGCTGTAGTTTGCAGCCACAGCCTCTGCAGAGGTTGCCCTGACTTGAGAGCTACTGCCTGGTTCTAGGGCAGCCCCATCTGACAATCTATGCAGGGACAAGAGTGGCTATTGCACCTTCTTTCCAAGGGGCATGGTGGCTTCAGAGCCCCCGGCACTACTGTCAGGGGCTGCCTTCATGATAACCTATGAGCTCGTCTCTCCTTGCCTGTCCCATGTCCTTCCTGCAAGGATCTCACCTTGAGCAGTTCCCAGAGAAGACTATATGCACGGGCATCTGCAGAGTGATGTGGGGCTTCCGAATAATGCACCTCATAGCTTCCCACAAAGAAGGAAGGATCTTTAGGAATCTAGAAATAGGACACATGAGTGAGGTCCCCAAAATGCCAGTCTGCAACCAGATGAGCCAATATGGCCTGTGTTTGTATGACCTGGGAACAAAAAGGACCAGAACAAGGTTTTTAGGGCCCACACCTGCCTCTTGTGGAAACAGTTTGATTTTGTGGCCAAAAGTCTCCAGTTTGGGCTCTTTGTCTTAGCAGGAACAAATCGTGTGTCATCAGTGGCTCCATCAAATCTTCCTCTCCATACACAGCCCACCCTACCCCAAGGATAGTGCTTAGATTTCCACGTCCCTTCTGAGCATGGCTCGGGGGAGGAAAAACAAATACAAGGAAATAACAAAGCAAGGAATGACTGCCCCATGGGGTTAGTAATATTCCTGCTTGAAGTGTGGAGAGGAACAGACAATATCATTAAAATTTTACTTTTATACCAACCTGTCCCTTAAGTACTAAGAGACAAGGTGGCACCCTCCCGGTAGGAACAGCTCGAGTGCAGGTGTCAGCTGCAGAAATAAAAGCCAGTGTGCCCGCATAGAGAGACTTCATACCATGCTATGTTTCGATTGTGTTATACATTCTCGTCAACGTAGAGATCATTATTAACACTCCCACTTTTCAGCAAAGGAGACTGTCAGAGGAAGCTAAGAAGGGACATGAGACTTGCCGAGGTCACTGACTGTCATAGGTTTGGACAGAGTACTACACTGCACATGTGTGTAATTTAGGGCTGAAGGCAGTACCTGCCCCCTGACTCTTCTCCCAGCTTACCACTCACTACTCAGGAGCAGAGTAGGACCCACCAGAAGCCCAGGCTACAGAGAGCACGGGTTATGGCTGCAGGCTTCCTGCTTGCCTCCAGGGCTCAGTGTACCCCCCAACCCACCCCTGAGTAGGCTCCTGGTATCTGTTCTCTCTTTGGTGCATTCATTCTTTCCAGATTTTTTTTTTAGCCTGCTTTCCATTTGTCACAAGGGAATGTCTGCTGCAGTGGAAACATCGCGCATGAGCTCAAGGAGAGCACGGGGCTCTAGGCGCGAGCAACCTCTAGTGTGGTGGCTGTCTTGTGGTTCCTGACTTTCCTCCAAAGGAGATCTGATCTGCCGTGGCGCCCAGTAGGGCTGGTGGAGACAGTCATCACTTCCTCCCTCAACAAAAGGTGAGAATAAGATACTCTGTTTCCTCTCCCGGGCCATTTGGTCTCCTGTGCTGACTCCAGCAAGGGCTCCCTAGGCTCTGATTATCTGTCCCGCCCTAGCCACCACACACAGGAATGAAACTGTCTTATTTTCCCTAAGCTCTCTTTACTATTCCCAGCTGACACCCCCCCTCCCCGCACCCCCCCACTCCTGCTTCACTGGAGGTGGTCTGACTATATCCCCAGGAACCCATTCTGGAAGCTTGGTGCTCAATGTGGGCCCGTTGCCTAGCGGGAAGGAACTGGGCCACTGAGGGCAGTGCCCCTGAAGTTAGGCAGCTCTCAAGAGAATGCTACTACCAGCCAAGAGCCTCATCTCGGGTTCTCTGGCATCCATCTTGCCACGATTTCTTCTTTCCACTATGAATCACTATGTTCCTGGTGGGCTGCCTTCACTGTCATGTGATGGGTGTGTCCAGGAGCAGGGTGTGGTCAGAGCTGGTGTTCTTAGCCTCCCAAACTAAACCATAGATAAGGTCCTCAGTTTAGGTGTCTGGTTACCATCAAGGAATTAGCGGACTGTGAAGTTGTGGTGTCTGCTAAGAACTGGAGAAAGGGGTCTTTAAGACACACAGATTAAAATCTCTGAAAATGAGCAGCATAGCTCTTGCCACCCCTAAGTCACTGTGAAATAGAAGGCAGAGAATCCTACGTGGACCCTACAGCTATTATCAGCTGTGTGACATTGGGAGAGATGGTGGAGGACACTGCTCTTCAGTTTTTCTGTACAATGAAAACGATGATTTACCTTCACCGGATTGTTAGAGGAAAAGAGGAAAGGGCTGGAAGGAATTTATGCTCCTAGGAGGAAGGACAGTCTCTTCCCTTCTGCCCTCTTAAGTTTTCCTGAGAATTGGACTGGCAAAAGACAGAGCAACAAGAGCTGGCCATGCTAAGTGGCTCAGTGCAAGCCAGGGCCTGAACTACAGTGCACCAGCCCCTCTGCATCTCCTCACACCAGGACTCAACCCTTCCTGTGTCAAGGTGTCCTCAACGAGCAACACTAACAGTTCAACACCAGACTTAGGGGAAGCAGGGACTCAGAGGGGGCAGGGTCGACCAGTAGTCGCTTTATGTGGTTCCCCCTGGTCTCGTCTTCTACTCAAGGTTCTGCTTGCCTCTGGTGACTGACTCCTTGTCCTTCTTTGTAGGTGAACACTGAGGCAAAGAAGATGGGGTAGAGCTTTCCTTATGCCTGTTTCTCCTTAGTCCCCTGCAGCTCAGAGCTACCCTTATCTCAGTGTGCCGCAGTGACAGTACACAAGCAAGGAGCTTGTGAAGTGTGGTGCCCTCCTGTCTTTCCTGAAGTTAGGCTCTTCGTATAGGACCACTTACTGTGTCTTAACTAGGCACCTGTTCCATGCCTGACATTGTACCAGAGACCAGGGCTGATAGGCTGAACAAGATGTAGACATTCACAGTGGATGAACTGGGTACAAAACCTTAGAGAACAAAGATAAACAGTGTCACACCCCTCCAGTCTTGGGGTGTCAGGGAAGATTTCCCAGAACTTGCCTGAGCTGATGTATTATGGGAAATAGAAAGTTGTAGAAACATTACAAAGTAAAGAGCTGAGTCCAGGACACGATCTAGCTGTGTAGACTTTCTGGGTTCTCTTTCATGGGGTTGAAAGCAAACTTATTTTGTAATGAAAGATTGACTATGAATTAGGTACCATGTCAGATACTCCAAGAGATCCAACGATGACTAGAACAGGCCCCAGCTCTCCAGAGCAGCAAAATAATGAAAACAGGGTGTGGGGACTACACATGTGCACCTGTCCTCTGTCAGAATTATTTACTTGCAATTGATCATATAATGGATTAATACTTACTAAGGGTTATATAGATACTCACTGATATGAATTGAATCTTAAGGCAATTTTTGGAGAGTGGAACTGTCTCATGCAGTGATGATGCCCATCCTCTCCCCAGGAACACAGGAACAGGAAGGAAGGGCGGCGAGAAACGGGGTTCTCCATGAAGGCTGGCCACACCCCATTCCAGGTCCTGAGACCCCAAAACTATGCCTTATGTCTTTCTCAATAACGCCTGAATCTCAATGCACCCTGCTGCCAATCAACTTGTTCTCTGAGAAGGATGAGGTCCTGGTGTCCAGTGTTTACTCATTGCCCGAAAACCTGGGAACAATACATGATCATGAAGGGGTCAGCCAGCAGCAATGACTGACCAAGTCCAACCACCTTTGACTCCTTAGCTTACAGCACTTTAGAGCTCTACTTCTGGAAAGCCAGTTTCTAGGGAACATGCCATATGCCAGAAGATCAGCAAAATTTCTTTTCTGACTAAGGCAAGATTGAAAAGCCACCATGTCACTTTGTCATAAAGTCAATTTTTTTCAAGGAGACTTACATTGCTTGCATATCTTAAAGATATAGAACATCTGTAAAAATAGAAGAGGTGCTCCATGCTCAGTGGTGTGTTAGTAAATGTCTAACCCCATCTCTCCCAGGAGAAATAAAAATCCCTGCCATGCAACAGTTGCCGATTTTCTTGGCATATATTCTTCCCCCTACCAGTGTGACATCACTGCGTCTTGAGCTGGAGAGAGATGTGCACAGTGATCTCTTAAGAGCAAATCGGATCCTGCTCCAATACACCTTCAGCCTGTTGGACCCTGAAAAATAACTTTCTATAATGGTCTATAACAGCACCACAATGGTGAATGCCAGTCTTTCCTTAGTGCCCCAGGACCCATAGTTGAAAACACTGTGGGAATAGGCTGATTGCACACAGAGACCAGGGCTCTATGACTCTTTGAACCAGGCCAGCCACCTTCCACAAGGTCTCATTGTTTTTCTGTCCACTGATCTCATACCCATCCTGCTATGCTCAACCAGAACCACTTCCTCCATTGCCCCATAGGTCAACACCCCTGCACACATACTCCTACCTGCACTATGGGTTCTCAGGACCCACCCACCTCTCTTTCCTGGTCCCATCACTGTGACAGTTCATGCTGGGGTGATCATTTCATTGTGTCTTCCTCTAGACTATCACCTAACACACATTTAATTCCAGCACTTGAGAGGCAGAGGCAGGCAGATCTCTGTGAGTTCGAGGCCAGCCTGGTCCATAGAGTGAGTTACAAGACAGCCATGAATGCACAGAAAAGCCAAGTTTTGAAAAAACAAAAGACTATCAACTCCCTGAGTTCAGAACATCCTATGGGACAATGAATGCCTGGTGCGAAGTAAACAAACCAAAGAACACTGGGTCAGGACAAAGCCTGCTATCAGCCTCTAAGGCACATTCTCTCCCTTTCCCTCACTCGGACATGCTAGCTGGCTACTAACTGACCTTGTCTAGAGCTAGCCATGGGTTATCATCCAGCAGAGAAGAAACCCCTCCAGCTTTGAGAAGGAGGCTCTTTACCATGGGCCACCGGGGCTGGAGAGATGGCTCAGCGGTTAAGAGCACCCTCTGCTCTTCCAGGGGACCCGGGTTCGATTCCCAGCACCCACATGGCAGCTAACAACTGTCTGTAGTTCCAGTTCCAGGCAAAACACCAAGGCAAATAAATAAATAAATAAATACCATGGGCCACCACTCACTTTCCACTATGCATAAAATAAACACCACTCGAGACCTAGGTGTCACCCAAAGGACTCTGCTATTTTTGATGAGGAAACAAAGACCTCTTCCTCAAGGCTTGTGATGCAGGGATGGAAGCCTGACTGACTTTAACCCTTACCCACCTGCAGTCCATGATCGTCACATAAACTGGAGATGTGCTTACAGCAGCCCTCCCGGCTTTGTGCCAACCTTGCCAGGATCCACAGTTGTAGGCAAAGGGAACAGTAGTACAAAGTCTCTGAGGGAGAACTGAGTTTGGGTTTGAGAAATAGGAGGCTAATGTATAGCCTGGGCTACAACACAGGTTCCAGACTAGTCCTAGTTACAGTATAAGATCCTATCTAAAAAAGAAGAAAAGAAACTAGTTAGAGGAACATACACTGAGTCCAAATCTGTTATGTTATGTTATGTTATGTTATGTTATGTTATGTTATGTTATGTTATGTTATGCTATGCTATGCTATGTATGTATGTATATAAAATTACAGTAAAGACAGATGTAGCAGAGGAGAGATTTTGAGAGCCACACTGGGGAATGAATTCGAGGGTAGATGGGGAGAGAAGACTGGAGTCCAGGCACTGAAGATGGTATGTGAGGAGGCTGTGGCAGGGAGAGCAGGGTTGAGTTTTGGAAGGGACAGGAAGCAGTGAGTAAAGGCGGAAATGAGGGGACTTGCAACTAGCCAGTAGGTACACGTAAGAAAGAATAAATAAGATATCAGTTGTAAGTTCTCACCAAAGTTATCTGGATAGGAAAAGTGCCTTACCCCCAGCCCTGTCTCCTGCACTCAAGCTGCATCATGCTAGCTTCCTTCTGTGCATCCCTCCCTGGGTCTAAGGTGACCACTGCAGTATTATCTACCAGGTCCACACACCAGACAGAAGAAGTGCAAAGACACAAAGTTGGAAAATCTCTGAGTCAGCCTTTTTCAAAAGGACTTTCCCCAGAAGCTCAGATTGATAACTTCAGTTTACATCTCATTGTCCATCTGTGGCTGCAAGGAAGGCTGGGAAATGTAGTCTCTTCTACTGCCACCTCTAACATGGGCATTCTGTTACCAAGAAAGAAGAACATTTCAAATGTGTTTGAGATAACCAAGAACAGCCTGATGTAGTGGCTCCCACCTGTAATCAAAACATTCAGGAGGCTGAATGTACAAGTTTGGGGTTAGCCTGGACCACAGAGTGAGTTCTGGGCCAGTTGGGCTATAACATGAGACCCTGTCAATCCCCCTTGGTATGCCCCCTTCAAAAAGATAACAGGAGTAGGTTCCAGGTAGGCATTTCCAGTTTGAGAGATTGAGAGAAGAATAAAAATAGGAACTCTGGATGGAGGTAATGAGTGAAGCTGTAAATGCAGACTTGGAAGTGACCCCAGTACGGAGGTCTAAGGAGCTTTCTCAGCTGATGTACAGGAGGGTCTGAGCCTGCCAGAGACACAGCAAAGGGGAGGAATAGGATTAGGCATGTGGGATGCTGGAATACCACCATGCTAGAGACAGAGATCCTTAGTATATGAGCCTTCCAGCAAAGGAAGCTTCTAAGTCATTTTGAATTTTACTCTACAGCCAACTATACAGTTTGCAACTACATATCCAACCAAGTTCAGATCAAAAGTGTTTGGAAACAATTGCTCATATTAGATATGTGCAGATTTGTTTTTTGTCATTATTCCCTAAATAATACAGTATAGCAACTATTTATATGACATTTATATTATTTTGTAAGTTACAAAGATGATGAAGCATATATGGGAAGATATACAGAGTATAAATATTACATCATTGCATGTAAGAGGCTTAACCACCCATAGATTTTGGAGTATAGGAAGTAATATGTGCTTTGTGAAGAGAGGAAACTTCCTCCTCGTTGTAGTCCAGGGCCTATCTTTGAGATCCTAAATGTGACCTCTGAAGGTCAGACTGTCACCCTACTGGTGGTTCATGAGATTGGGGGACGAGACCCACCAGAGCAGACTCTCGAAGGCAGCCCTCGGGAAGTCTCTTCCTGTCCAGGCTGGGTTTGTTTCATGTTCTCCTCCTTTCTTCTCAACCCCCATTCAGTAACTCTTCTGATGACCCGCAGTTACGGGCTACCTGCTATTGTTCTAAGTAGACCAGCGGCAACAGGCTCATTGCTAACTGCTCAGTTTCTGACCATAGTTTGTGCCTAAAGGACAGGGACAACCTATATCCAGCTGGAAAAGGACTAATCATTTTATAACTGACATTCCTGAGTTCTCATGGTGGCGAGTCAACTGATTAGCTACACAGAAATTTAACAAGCTGTTCTTACTAACCCAGCTTTCTGTCCATTTACCGGAGAAGAATCAGATTCAGCAGCATAAGGAGTTAAAGCGTTAAAGGGTGGGTTGGTGGGACTACTGGTTATTTCTTTGGCAGAAGGATGGGAAAGAGTAGACAGAGCAATCTGATAAGCAGTATATAATTTCATCAAGAATAAAAAACAGAGGATGAAGGCACTAAATATAAATACATGTGAATAGTTATTATTACTGTTCAGACAATAATGACAACAAAAATGTCTGTACATGTTCAGTACAGATGCAATAACTGTCTAAATATTTTTTTTTTACCTACAATGGGTTGAATCCATACACAAAGAGGGCCAATTCATCCAATCTCTGAGTGTGTGTGTTCTCTAAACCGTCAATTCTACTAGTGTTGGGTATAAATATGGAAAGCAATTCTCCATCCATCTTACCACAAGATGTTTAGAAATGAGTATTTTGATTCCAGCCAGTCTCAGCAGTTAAGATCCAGCAATCTGTCCAGCCTGAAAGACGATGGAAGAGTGAACATATGATTAAGGGAGAGCAAGGCACTTCTTTCTCAAATTTAAATATTTATTCTAGAAAGCATTCATTGTTTCTCAGTGACTCAAGGTTTCACCTAACTGGGGGAAATGACCCCTGGAGAGTATGTGGTAATGAGAAGTCACTAGTACTTCCCATGCTTGAGCAAACTGTACACACTCCACCATTCAGAAGTCTTTGCTTGAAGCGGTTATAGTGCTAAAGCATCCCCTAATACACGTACATATGTCAATGGGGCATGTCATTTGCTCTAAGACCATCCCTGACTTAAATTAAACTCAGCTTCTCTCAATAAGCTTCAGACTCCTTGAGTCAACTTGAGCGATTTCACTTGCGTCATCAGTATTTGAAAGGGGGAACCTTCTCATGCATAGCTTTCAAGAGCTAAGTCACTCGTGATAAAAATAAAGCATGTAGTGATTCACACAAACCTTTTTAGGCAAAAAAGAGGCCTGAGTATATGACTGGTGGGTCCCTTCCATGTTATTTGTTCTCCTTGATGGGGCACAGACTGGACCCTCCAAAATGTCTTCCTCTGTGCCACCTTGTTAGTTAATGGTCCTCAAAATTTGTTGCTACCTGCTTGTGCATTTAAATGACTGTTCCTCTGAAAAGATCAGTAGTTTTGCCGAAATCCAGTTCATAGAAGACAGTAGGTAGAGGGATAAGAGGTATCGTGTGGTTGGCATTTCCACTCAGATTTCCCATGGAATATTAAATCAGGGGCTTGCATCTACTCTTGGGGGCTCCAAACATTTCTTGGAGGGAATTTTGAAAAGGCACGATGGCAAATAATATTGTGTCCTGGGCACAGGTTGAAATAGACCCTAATCCATAGTAGCTCAGTACTAATTAATCAACTTATAAATTAGTAGACTATAGATGATAGTATATTATAAATTAGGTATTTATATAGTCTACTAACAATGGACATAGTGATTCATTGCTAATTATCTATGTTACTGAACCTCTTGGCACCTCAGATGCCTGTCTGTGCATGGAATGATAATGGCCTCCACACAGGGTTGGTGACGTGGTTCAGTTGTGGAGCACCTGTGTAGGACACGCAAAGCCCTAGATTTGATTCCCTGCATGCAAGAAAATGACCCTAATTTTCTGTGACTAAACTGGTTGTTATGACATTAGCCCCTCCCCACTCTCTCCCCTGACTCCCCACCTCTGGAAGCAGCCTTTTCTGCTGTGGAACAGCCTCTCCTTACACCAGGACCCCGCTTCCTTCCTCTGACCCACTTTGATCTCCCCGGAAGGGGTTCTTTTTTTCTAGAAATCATCCCTGTCCAGGACCCCAAGAGAAAGGGCGGTATCCTTGCTCCTGCCACACTTTAATTTGTCTTATCTAGCTCCTATCACACACAGTTTTAAGTATCAGATTGAACTGCTCTTCCTGAGCTTTGGGCTTGTGTTTCTTGTCCAATCACAGGGCACAGCTTTGTTAAAAATTGGTCAAATTAAGGAATGAGTTGATGAAAAGACATAAGCTTATTGATTTCAACTGGTGGAAATTCCTTCAGCCATATCGGTGGGGAGAGTATTGGGTTACACTTACTCCCAGAAAGGATCTTTGCCTTTAGAAACATAGCTAGAAGGCCCAGCCGTTACATATTTCCCCTTTTAAAAAGTAACCTCATTGAGTGCCAAGAGCTCAGCAATTACTTGTTTAGTTTAACTTCATTTCTGTATACATAGTAGCAACTTGTATCAGGATAACAATACCAAGAAGTTTCTTTAGGTATCTTTTTTTTCTTTTGTTTCAGCAGAGGACAAACAGGAAGGAAAAACAGGAATTGAATCCCCTAGCTTGTAGTCATGTGTTTCTGGTTCTCAGAGACTCGGTTACAGTGAAGAGGTAAGTGACATTTAGATATGAAGTTAGTGACTTCGAATCTCAGTCCCTGGTGAAATGGGGTATTTCCATGAGGCCATCACTGCTCTAAATATGTCAATAATATGTCGTCATTCTGCTAAACAGAGCTCCATAGCAAAGGAATTTCCCTAGGAGTCCTGGCTCAGCCATTTCCCCGCCCCCTGAGTGGTGTTTAATGCCTGGTATTTGTGAGATGTTCACAATTACCTGTTCTCTGCAAGGCACTGCCCAAGGCATAATGGAAGAGAGACATGCTGCTCATCCAGAGGGGTCAGGGAACCCAAAGTACACAGACAAACCTCATCAGAGGCATGGAGTTACATAAGAGAGCTAGAGCACCTTCATGGAGGATGCCAAACAGGTCAGGAGAGCACTAGAGGCAGGCAGAGTGAAATACTCTGGGATAGTGAAGACAAGCAAAATGAGGCTGAAGGATGTTGGTGGACCAGGGTAGAGAGAATACATCTGAAGGAAGATGAGGAAATAAAAGAATAGGGGATAGTTCAAGTGGTGAGGAGGTGCTAGAAGAAGAGAAGAAAACCAGGGTAGAGGAATAAACTGTGAGGAGGAAAGCTTCTTCCTCTGAGAGTACAGATGTTTCCGGAGACGACACGTCAGTGGTTCCTACTGTGCTGGGATGAAATGTCCACACTGTGACCAGGAGGGAGTTAGAGGGCCAGTGACACCCTGCCGTCATCATCTGCAAAGCACAGTGAATGGTCCTGGCCTAGAAAGTGAAGCATGTTCATCATACCGGCCTGGTACTTGTGGCTGCAGTATCTTTGATGGTGCTGATAATTACTCTTGTTTCTCAGGAAAGTAGAAAGCAAGGGGATCTACAGAAAGGAAGTGTGGAGAAGATGGTTTGGGGTCTGAAGGACACAGGACCAGAGAACCAGGAGGGAAAGAACCTGAATGTGGCCTAGAGGGAAAGCTAAGAGCAATGAGAAACAGCCAGAGCCAGAGAGCAGGGATTTGGGGGTGTGCTGGTCATTCTGGACTCACCTAGGCTTCAGCAGCCTGGAGGTGGGACCCTAAAAGTTTGAGAGTGGAACCCACAATCCTATTAACAGCCCACCAGTATGCACATTTCTGAAGATGGTTGCTTTCATTTATCACATTCTGCCAAGCATGGGGCCATATTACTCATGAAGAAAGAGCCAGTGTATAACAAAAGATGGTTTATATGGAATTCTGACTGCAGAATGCTTTGAGAACATCACCACACCCTATCCGCTGATCATTTCACTTGACAGCTTGGGTGGTCAGTTGATCTGCAGTGAAGAAAAAGCTCCCTAGAGCAGGGGTATGGAGCACAGAGGCCAGATAATCATTTGCTGTAAGAGTCGGTCCTGTATATTATGGGGTGTTTAACAGCATCTCTGATCTTTAGACACCGAATGTCCAATAGCAGCCTGCCACTCTCATCCAGTTGTGACTCTTCAAGTGTCCCCAGAGAGTGAATATCACTAACCCAGGACAATTGTGATCCACATTCCATCATTTACAGCCAACTGTGACCCTCTCCTTTCCCATTAGTTCTCCAGGAACCTGTTTCCTCATTGTCCGATCCCACAGTTGCATCACTCTATTGGGCAAGGCAGAGCTAAAGGAATTCAGAAAGGCAATCTTGAAAACAGAGCAGCAGAGATGGAGGGACATTGCATCTAAGAGCGGCTCCCAGTTCATGCTGCCTAAAATCTACAATATTTGGGAAGCCTGATGACTACTAATGCAAAATTATAAATATGAACCACTAAAGTCCCTTTGGGCTTTGGAGGAGGCCAAGGCTAAGTGCGGGGCTCCTACAGTCTCCCTGACATCCTGCTCACATTCCTCTTGTGATGCACATTTGCCCTCCCACACTCCAATTACTTGCACACTATGCTGGATAATCCCACAGGTGGCAGCCAACCCCCTGTGCTCCTGTCTTGTTGGCAGCTGCTCAGATGGCTGCTTGTCTCTTTTTCCCACAGGCTGCTGAAGATGAAACCATACTGCTTTCTGAAAAAAAAGGTAAAAGCTGGTCCGAGACTATGTAAAACAAACCATTTCTCAGACCTTTTGGAAAATGAAATTGTTCTACTTATTAAAATAGCCTTTCTTCAAATTCTTGTGACTTACTAAAAATGGCCAGTAGCATATTCTGTTGGTTCCATTTTGGTTTTGGTCAGAGTTTCTTCTGAACTCAGTTTCACTGAGAGTGTTGATGACATTTCTCCTTCACTTCCTTTTTTTTTTCCCCCCCTCTGGACTGAGGCTAGGGGATGTGTCACCCTTGGCACAAGAGCTTCTCTTTTTGACAGAATCGGTTCAGACTCAATGGCTGCATTAATGGTAATCAATCACTGTTTCCTTTCAAAGCACTCTAATCATTAATGTGTCAGATTCTGTGGTGAGTGTAACATGTACAGGACCTAGCTGGGGAAATAACAGTACATAAGGTTCTTTCTTTATCCTGAGGCAGCCTTTACTCACCCACACATCTAAATAAGAACAAAAATCATTATAATGGTAATAATCATAGTATGAACATTACTGTGTTACTACATTGCTGACATGAGTTCACGGTGTGTGGGGCAGAGTGCTATCTGGAATGATAGATCACAGGCAACTGTTCAGATGGTCATCCATCTGAGCCATCTAGTGTGGGTGCAGCCAAGGTTTCATGAGCACAGGGCATCTGGACTGAGTCTTAGGGGTCACTGTGCTTCACACTGCTGTACATGTACGAAGGTCTTTATTGTTCTGGTGTGTTTGTGAACGTGTATACATATGTGGGAGTCAGAGGGCAGTCTTCACGAGTCAGGTCGCTCCTTCCACCGTGTATTTGTGCATGGTCTCTCTTGTTTCTGCCAAGCTGCATATTTCATGCCAGCTGGCCTATGATCTAAGTAATTCTCTTGTCTCCACCTCCAATCTTGCCATAAGAGTATTGGGACTAAAGATAATTGCCACGGCATCCTTCTTTGGTTTTTGTTTTGGCTTTGGGGTTTGTTGGTTTGTTTTGTTTTTTAGTAACTTGGGTTTCAGAGATCAAACCAAGGTCTTCAGGCTTATTTATACTCATGGCAAGAGCCTTTACCCACAGAGCTATCTCACCCATCCCTCCCGCCCCTGCCACTGTCCATTCTCCTTCCTCTGGACCCCTTTCTTCTAGCTCACAAGCCCCTCCTACTTCAATGTCACTCTTTTGGTTTTTTTTTTAATTACTGTATGAGTTTAGTTAGTGTTGTTTGCATGAATGTGAATGTGGATTTAATTTATTAGTGCATGGGTAACTTACCAGTGACCACATCACTGGAAAAGAATGACTTTACCTCCCTCAGCTGCCATTAACTGCCAAGAGCTCCTCTGCTAGGGGTGGGGCCTCATGAATGCCCCACCCCAAACACACACTCATCTGTCTTGTCTGAAAGAGGTATCTACCATGAACCCAGTAATAGGTAAGGAAAAGAAGTCTCTTCTCTTACAACCCTTATATTCCCACATTGCATTTTTAGATTACTTAAAAAATTTTAAGACAGCCACAAATAGATTGTCAAAACAATAATTAAAGCACCAAGGAGAAGGGGAGAATCTAGATTGGGAATATTTTCTCAAGTCCAGGTAAAATGAGTCATGGCAGTTTTAGGTATCCACGACCTCATAACTTCATCTTCTCTAGGAAATGTATATGCTTAGTCTAAACCCTAAGGAGATTAGCAAAGCAAATGTCTACCCAGGGGAGAATGGTCATAAAATTGTTTTCCATGGATGCAGGAAGGTCTTTTGTGGAGTAGAAGCTATGATCTAAGCATCACCTGGTGGTACTCTACTTGCACTTGATTGTGGCAGAGCTAAGAGTGGTGTTTTCCAGACCTAAGTGGGTGCGAGTGACCTGAATACACAAATGCAGCTGGTCAGGGGTAGTCTGAGCTTCTCTACTTCTTTTGTAGAGAATCCAAGGCTTATAGCAGAGGTTCTCAATCCCAAGTGCACGTGAGAATCATACAGAGGCCCTGTGAAGACACAGGTACTGGCCCATGCCTTTGGCATTTGTATAATCATCCTAGGAGTTTACCAGGCTCACCAGACCCCAGGCAACACTCTTACTGCTGACCACCCCACAGCCACATCTTAAGAACCACTGGCTTAGAACATCCCTCATGACAAGTGGTCCTTCTTAGGCTTTGCATAAAAGCTGGAACCACAGAGTTTAAGATGAAACAAACCAATATGGGTGTTCTGAGAATATAGGTTGCAAGCTTAAATGAAAGAGACATCCATTGTTTTAGATGATGATGATGATAAGAAAAGCTAACCGTTTTTTGACATTTTCTCTGTACACGGAACTAAGGTTTAATGTACATTATCTTACTTGGCATCTGGCCTGGGCAGCAGAGTTGGTGTTTGATGTGTTGTAACACAGAAGACGGCTCTGTATGCATACTGAGAGGGAGTGTCATATCTTCTGCAGGCTGCTGTGGTTGGCAGGGCTACCTGCATGTCTCACAGGAAACACCTTTAGATCTGGACAAGCAGTCACTAGAGGCCCGAGTTCTGCCTCACAGAACCTGCAGGAAACAAGGGAGAGAATGTGAGGGCCAGTGCTAACCATCTCTCTTCCAACCACAGAAGAACCTGTACATAAGGCAGTTTATCAACCCTGGAACACAGCAGAAGCCCCCCTAAATACCTGGGACCTGTCTTTGACAAGAAATGAACATGATCTGGAGAGACATCTAGACAGAGACATGTCTAAAGTGTCCACAGCCATACTGGGAACAAATGGTTACGATTTGATCTGGGGCAATATAAAGGGGAGACAAAACTCAAACATAATGAGATCTTTAAGGATTTGTTAAGTGGGTTCCCATCTACAGTCCTGGCTGTCCTGGAACTTGCTCTGTAGACCAGGCTGGCCTTGAACTCAGAGATCCACCTGCCTTGGCCTCTGAGTGTTAGGATTAAAAGCCACCAGGGCCACGATCTCTGCTATTCTTAACGGAAGTGCTCTGAGCCACACAGGAGGCAGATCACTGGGCACTAGAGGAAGTTAAGCTCGTAGATCCATGATCTCACAGCTTCCCAGCACTGCTGACACTCCTGGATTCCCTGTCCAGATCTTAGCTGTACAGAGAGGCTGCCTGTATTACATATTCTCTAGTCATGTTTGTGTAACTGAAGCAAAAACACACACACACAACTGAAATCATTAAAAATCTAATGACAACCATAGTAAATTCCCTTTTCTGAACAGCAGATATGAAGGGATAGATTTTGTTCAAAAATTACAGTAACTATTATACATATTACAGGATACTTATTATATAATTTCTACAATAATAAAGATCAATTTGTACCTGGAAAGCTCTCTATGAATTTTCAAGTCCTTTATTATTAAATCTGTACAGTAAATGTTGCCTTAAGTTTAGAATTGTAATAAATTTTATTTCTTTTGATAATGCTTTTAATGTTACATAATAAAATAGCCAATTTAAAGCTGAGTATGGTGGGGGCAGAAAAAAAAGTTGGTATGGCAACTAACACCTGGAATGTCAGCAGTGGGTTGTCATAAATTCATGGACAGCCTGCTCTAAATAGTGAGTTCCAAGTTGGCCTAAAGTACAGAGTATTTTTTTAAAAGCTATTAAACTATTCAAACTAGTTTGAATCCTATAGGTTTACTTGATGAAAGCTCCTAAAGGCATGCTGAACATTAGCAACTGTCAGCTTCATGCTTATGAAATCAGACAGATGATCAAGATATAAAGGCTGGGTGGAGTGGGGCAGGCACACCCTTAAACCCAGCATGCAGGAAGCAGAGGAAGACAGGCTTCTG
This sequence comes from Sigmodon hispidus, assembly GCA_004025045.1. NCBI lineage: Eukaryota > Metazoa > Chordata > Mammalia > Rodentia > Cricetidae > Sigmodon > Sigmodon hispidus. The sequence continues at coordinate 122,883 of PVIH01005237.1, forward strand.
TAAGTTCAAGGACAGCCTCACACAGTGAGTTCCAGAACAGTCAGAGCTACGTAGTAAGAGGTAGAGGTGAGAGAGACACAGAGACAGAGAGACAGAGAGACAGAGACAGAGAGGCCCAGAGAGAAAAGCTCTGAGTGTGTACAACCCTGTCCTAGATTGAGTAAAGCTGAGACTAGCCAAGGTTAAGAATGGGAGGTATTTGGAATCTGTTCATGTTTCTGTCCCTCACAGACAGGACAAGAATTACAAAATAGCACATATATAAGTCATATGTTAAAAGAAAGACAGATTTGAGTGAAAACAAGTCAGGATGCTGGGAAGCGGTGGTGCCGCCTTTAACCCCAGCACTCATAGGCAGAGGCAGGCAGATTTTTGTGAGTTTGAGGCCAGCCTGGTCTACAGAACAAGTTCTAGGACACAGAGAAATCCTATCTTAGAAAAATAAGTTACTACAGTAAAAAACCAAATATCAGAGACAAAATCGCCACAAATAATCAAGCAAATAAAAATAACTAAAGCTTTCATAATTGTTTTAGTTAATCTTGAAATTAAACTCAGGAATTACATTTTAGAGTAATTTTGAAAATTTTATTTATTCTTTGCGTCTTTCACATCATGCCTCCAGATCTCACCCATCTCCCACTCCACCCCGAAATAAATCAAAATAAAGTTTAAGAGAAAAAAGAAAAAAAGAGAAAGAAGGGGAAAGTCATGGAAGCTGCAATATGACACAGTGAGTCATGCAGGAAACCCTTTGTCCATACATCTCTACAAAGGGTATTTAGTGAAGAGAGTCTCTCTCTCTCTCTCTCTCTCTCTCTCTCACACACACACACACACACATACACACTCCAGCAGGTCACAGATGGGTTGGTGGTTGGGGTGAACCAACTCATAACCCTGGTTCTGGGCTGGGTAGTTGCAGGGTTGGGTAGTTGGTGACCTGCCAGCTCTCCCCTGTCCTCACCACCAGGGTGAGCTCTCGAGCATTGCCCTGGCTAGCTCACCCCTTGCAGTGATGAGCAAGGGGCGGGGCCAGTTCTCCTCAGTGTTGGTTCTCCCACAGCTACTCCTTCAGGGCCAGCTCTACTGTGTTGCCCTGGTGAGGTGCAGGGGCCACCCTCCAGAGCACTGCAGCTGGGAAGGGGCAGGGACAGCTCTCCTCTGTTATGACCTCGGGGCCAGCTCTCCCACCTGCCTCAGATATTGATGGAGTGGGGCATCTTTCCCCAGCTCATGTTGCCACAAGACAGATGAGTATTGTGGACAGCTCTCCCAAGCTCACAACTTCAGAGCGGAAGAATTACTTTTTAAAAAATTGTTTTTATTTGTTCTTGAAGGTTTTCATGCATTTTATTTTGATCCTATGCTTTCCTTTCCCCATCTCCTCCCAGACTCTCCTCCACCTCCCTACGCACACAAGCTTATATTCTTTTTCTCTCTTAAAACAAGCAAACAAAAGCCATGGAGTCCAACTTGTCTTGTTGGACTCCTCCTAGGAATTGCTTCTCAAGGAAGGACAAGGACAGCACTCAGTCCCTGTGAGCTGCTGTCTCCAGACAAACCTCGGTATCCACACTCAGAGCTGTGAAGACCGGGCTCTCTCCTGCTGCCCACCATCTGCACAGGGTCACTGAGTTTTCCTTGTCTCTAAAAGGGAACCTTCATCCCACCACCAACCACATACAGAAGCTCCTGGCCACCTAGCTGATGGGACACATGGGACCTCTGAGGTCCACCTGCATCCTCAGAACAGAATATCATCAGTCCTGTTGGTGGGCACTTGAGTGGTTCTGACTCAACAATTATGTTTCTGCAAGCATAAGTATATTGTTACACATGAATACACATTCAGACTTCCTTGTGAAAATGCACTCTCTAGTGGGAATCTTCAATGCAAATTCCTTTTCCCACTTGCTCAGTAAAACAAACAAAAACAAAAAAAGAAACTTATCTATTTGATGCCTTTCTTTTTCTCATAACCTGTAAATAATGTATTATCAAATCTTTTTAAATCTTCTGTCAAACTATGTCCAGAATCTTACTACCTTTGTTCCCTGTCCTGGTCTGAGAATCTTTTCCCACTTCCCTGTACTATTTAGAGTGCATTCTAACTGGTCACCCTTGTCTTCCACAGTTTGTTCTCAGCAGAGCAGACAGACCCTGTTAAAATATGAACCAGATTCTGTCATCCCCAGGTTAAACCATGCACTGACTTCCCATCTTTCTTAAGTTAATGAAACCCCAAACACAAGACTTCTTTGTTCTCCCGTCCACCCACTTAGGTATTCTTTTGCTTGTTGAGACAGGGGGCTTACTACCTTGCCGGGTTGATCTCCACCAGGCTGGTGGTAATCCTCTCAGCTTATTTTCCAAGTGCTAGGGACTGCAGGCTGTGATAACACACTTGGCCACTTGCATTGTCCTGACCTCACCTTTGCTCTTTTTAGTGTTCTTGCTCTTGTAGCACCTGTGGCCTTTACACCTGCAATTTCTAATGGAGGATGTTTCTCCTTATGCCAGAGTCTCTGACCCTCACCTGCAGGTCTTATTAAAATGTTACCTTCTTGGGGAGGCTTCCCTGATGACTGTAGTCTGCACTCTTTATTTTCTCTCTAGCATTTAATATCACCAGCACACATGTGTACTCTGAGCACACATACCCACCCATGCGTGCGCACACACTCACACAGACGTTGTTACTTATCTGGTGTGTGGTTTATTTCCCCCATGGACTAAACAAGGTATGAAAGCAGGGCTTTTGTCACTTTGGTTCACTAGGTTTTCCTGACACCTGAAGTAGAGCTTGATTAGGACATGCACTGGAGATATTGACTTATGGATAAAGTCATTCCTACTCAAAAATTAAAAACAAAAAGCAATCCTGAAGAAAATCCCCAGAAGCTCTTTGGCCTCAGAGGAACATAAATTATTAGAAAGAGGAAAGTTTGGGCTCTCCCCTTTGCTTCTGAAAGTAGTATTTAACAGCCTGGCTGTACCTGCCCCCAAGTCCCTTCCAAATGCATTAATGGGAGCACAGAGAACAGAAGTGGAAGCCTTGCAGAAGGGCCAAGCAAGGCAATGAGAGAAGAGGAAATGGAAGATCCAAGGACTCCTCCCAGGAATACAAGAGCCGTAGAAACTGGATCTGCAGGTCTGGAGGAGCTCTCTGGCTGCCTCTGTTCTTTGGATCCTATGATCATGGTTTCCTCATACCCAAAAGTCCTCTGCCTTGTTGCATCACTAGGAACTTCTTAAGTTGTAACAGTGTCCTCATTTACAATTCCACTGGAGCTGGAGAAGTGGCTCAGCTGGAACAAAAATGCTTTCCGGGTGAGGACCAAGCCCAGTAGTCAGTCCTAACACACCTAAACCACGTGGTGATTGATGCACACCTGAAGAGGGAGAATCACGAGGTCACCTTCAACTACACAGAAAGTTTGAAAATAGCCTGGGTGGCATGATGTCCTCTGTGTGTGTGTGTGTGTGTGTGTGTGTGTGTGTGTGTGTGTGTAGGGCAGGGGTGGCAGGGACAGAGTACATGCTGAATCCCAGTACCACATAAATGGATTTACGGTGACACATGCATATCATCCCAGCTCCAGGAGATAGAGGCAAGAGGGTCAAGTGTTCAAGGTTACCCTGGGTAACAATGAATTTGAGGACAGTCTAGGATACATGAATCCCGAGAAGAGAGAAATAGATCAATCCATGACTAAAGTGTTTACCATGCAATCATGAGTTCCTGAATTCCACCCTCAGAACACATGTGAAAAGGCTGAGACAGATGGGTCCCTGGGCTTATAGGCCAGTGAGCCAGCTTAGTCCATAAGCCCCAGGCCTAAAATACACAAGGTTGGGGCTGAGGTTGCTATGTAAAACAAGAGGATCCAAGTGCAGTAGTTAGCATCCCTACAAAAGCCAGGCATGGCTGTACATGTCTGTAGCCAAGGAGAAGTAGAAGAGGAGGAGGAGGAGGAGGCAGACAGACCATGCAAGACTGCTGTACAGCTAGCTTAGCATAAAGAGTAAGCTTCAGATTCAATGAGAGACGACAACTTTTCCTCTGGCCCCCCACAAGCATAAGCATGGCCATACCTGCACATATACACCAGACTACACACACACACACACACACACACACACACACACACACACACACACACACACACACACGCATGCACGCACGCACGCACGCACGCACGCACGCACGCACGCACGCACGCACGCACGCACGCACTCATTCCATCATTGAATAACATATTAAGAAGGAATACTGC
>PVIH01005238.1:0-127064 GCA_004025045.1 Sigmodon hispidus
AGGATCATGGGCACACAGGCCCACCATGCTGCCCTTCCAAGAGAATCATGGGCACACAGGCCCACCATGCTGCCCTTCCAACAGGATCATGGGCACACAGGCCCACCATGCTGTCCTTCCAACAGGATCATGGGCACACAGGCCCACTATGCTGCTTTCTGGAGCACTTGTGTGTGTACTGTTCTCGATGCTGCTCTGTCAGTGTTGTTTTGAACCTATTTATGTGATGTGTCATTGTAGTTCAAGCTGCTGTCATAAACTGTAACACATGAATGGCCTGGACAACATACATTTCTTACCATTTTAGAGGCTGCAGAGTCCAAGATTAAGGTCCCCACAGATTGGGTGTCCAGTGAGGATGGTCTCCATGTGTGCTGCTGGCCTTATGTATTTTTGTCCAAGCAATAATTCTTTCACAGAGTTTTGCTTTCGTGACCTCATTTAATGTTTTCCTCCATCTAATGTCATTACTTCCAAGTACTGAAGTGGGGCCTTCAGCAGACCAAAGTGGCAAAAACATCAATCTATTCACCATGCAGCTCTTTGCGGCACCTGGGATGAAAGCCTGGCGTGACACTCAGGGAAACACCTTGTCCATTTTTTATTTAGAGTTTGTTTTCTTTTTATTTAACCCTTTTTTGTCTGTCTGCCTGCCTTCTTTCCTGTGTAGGTGCTGTCCCCATGATGGCTCTACCTTCAGTTTTAGCTGTGTTCAGTTTGTTTGTTCCTGAATGTTCAACTACATGAGTGATTTCTTCTTCCCTTGCTGATTGGCATTTTGAAGTGTGATTGCGTGCATACAGCTGTGGTGTAAATAGGAGCAGGTGGGGAGAATGGCCTATTAATAAAGGCGTGAACCCCAGGAAGCACTAGTAGAGCAGGTTCATGCATTAGTACGGCAGAAAGAAATCCAAATGGCAGTTAGTGTGTCATACACAATGCCACAGTTGAGGGGAAGCACAGTCCTGCTTCGGGGCTTGCTCTCAGAGTAATTGGAGGGCCTGAGTCCCAGCTGCCTGGTGGAGAACAAATAGGCAAGTAAATTGGAGGCCTCCTTCTTATGGTTTATTGATGCTGTTTTGGCCAAGTAAAAAGATTATTTACCTATAAAACCTCAACTCAATGGCTTAAAAAACTGTGCTGTTTGAAAGGAGTGCTATGAGATAAAAGAGCGACTGATGCTAATGCCATTATCTGATATTTAGATTGAAACCCAAGCAGAACAATTAGATTTATGGTATTTTTCTGTAGTTGTTTTCTTTGGCGCAGACAATGCCAGGCAAGCTTCCCTGCTCTCCGCTTAGAGTCGGGCTCAGAAGGAGCTGAGCTTCACAGTGATGTTGCGCTGTCTCATTAGCAGGAAGCTAAGCTACTGCAGTAATGAGGGCCAAAGGTCTTTGCAGCTCAAAGTTGTGATGAAGTATTCCTGGCTTTCAGTTCCAGTTGGAATTTAATGGTTTAGGGAAATATGATTGTTTGAAAATCTCGAATTAGCTCTGTTCACCCATGTTTCAGGCATGATGGCCATCAACTCAGGTATACAGTGAATCTATAAAGTGTGCTTAGAGTGCAGCTCTGGGTTTTGGTATATTTGCTGCAACCTTGGAGAGATCCATTCATTCATTTGTTAATGCACCTTTGGGCCAGTGATATCCTTGAGGTACAGCAGGGACTCTTGCTTTTTCATGGAGTCTCAAAGTCTTCAGTAAGAACAGTGTCTGTTCTCCAGATTGGTAACAGTGCCAGGCCATGGCCCATCTGTTTGTCTACTGACAGATGCACCAGCTGCCCCATGTGTAGTGAGTGATTCTGGACATCAGCAATATGGGGGAACCAACAGTATACATAGTACTCTCCAAGAGAAGTTTCCTGGGTAAGAGTGTATGCTTGGAAAAGGGCCAGAGTGACAGGCAGAGAGGGCTTCCTGCCCTCCCATCTCTCTGCTTGTCTCTCACGGCCTCTTGTCTAGGCTAGCTACTGGTTAGAGCTTAGTCCTAGCCTATTCCACAGGGTTTGATTACTGACAGTGATTACATGTTTGCTGGTCTTCTTAGATACGTACAGGTAAATGATTTATGAAATAATAGAATCCCTCCTACAGGCCAAGAGATGGCCTCTCTGTTTAAGGATTGGGTGAATCCTTGAAAAGAAAGTAAAATCAAAGCTTGATTGATTTGGCTTTAAGTTTTTAGATTGTTTTTGAATGTCACATTTTCTTTCTTTTTAAAAGATTTATTTATTTATTATATATATACTTTAGATGGTTGTGAGCCACCATGTGGTTGCTGGGAATTGAATTCAGGTCCTCTGGAAGAGCAGCCAGTGCTCTTAACCTCTGAGCCATCTCTCCAGTTCCTGAATGTCATATTTCTCTTCATGTGGGCCCTAGGCCATATATGGCACACGTAGAAAGATGTTGCACATAGAGAAATGCTGTGGCCTCAGACCCCAGAGGCCTTGGCTTAATTAGTGCATTGAACTTGAACAGACTAAGGTATATCCTTCTCATTTTTGGTCCATTGCAAGCATTTCCCTTATTTTGGAGAAGGTAGAAGCCATCAGAACAGCAGGGAAGATTTAAGCAAGCAGAGAACTAACCTGAAGGGTCCAGGCTCATTTGCTAAACACTTGAACATGGGCCAGAAAATTGGCATTGAATCCTGCCTTAATCATTTTCTTAGTTACAATTGCCTTTCAGTATGTGCTAGTATTTGTAACTCAGAGCATACTCAGACCCACAGAACTTTGACTTTGGTGGTCTAGGTTCATTAAAGAAGATTTTGTGAGACCTAGAGTACCCAGAGGAAGAGGTTTGGGTAAGCCTCACAGAATGCTGTCCTTTGAGTGTAACAGCCTTAGATTTTTACAAGAGCTGCTGTGACTACCTGCAAGTGGCTGTTGATATTGCCTCATAGAAAGAGGGTGGGAGGAGTCACTGGATCCTCACCTGGGATTCTGGCTGCTCCCTCCTGCACCTCTCAGCCCACTGTGGGTAATTTTGCTCAAATTGCACATGACCTCATGATCTAGGGGGCAGATGCAGAGCGGAAAGTTAACCAAAAGGAGGATTTTACCTATACAGGTCTGTCATCATTCCTGCTGGAGTGAAAGTTTTCAGAGATATAGCTGCTTTCAAGTCATGTGTGCTGCATATGCTCTGTGAACCTAAGAAACTCATTGGCTTTCAGTTTGGACTTTGGTGGGGTTGTAGTTTCTGGGGGAGAGAGTATTTTGTCTCCTCATGGAGCACCTGTTATACAAATATAAGGGTAGGTAGTACTGCTTCACCTTTATGCTGGAGTCAAATACTGTCCAGGTGTTCTGGAGAGGGCATGGGATGTGCAGCCACAGACTTTCCTGGTAGTAAAGCCCAGGAGCATCTCTCCAGAGGATGCTTGTGGAGACTCAGTTTCATGGACCTCTCCTGAGGTCTCCCACAAGCATTGAGTCTCAGCATTATTTACAGTTAGTTGCCACCAAGGTTTCCCTAATTCTGATTGGTCTTTCCTCAGGTAATGATGAATTGTTGAAACTCTCCCAGGTATACAAGTGATTAGCAGATATAGTTGATTAGACAGGGCTTTAGGTTGAGAGTTGACAGACTGATCTGATCCTAGGTTATACATATAAGGTAGAAGGCTGAAATTAACACACAGTGAAATCATAGCTGGGGCACCCTCAACCCCAGAGAACAGACCTGAGCTGCTATGTCTATGGGGCTGGCAGCTCCATGGTATATGAAGATCCCACATGTAGCATAAGCTCTCATCACAGTTGTAGGATGTGGAAGGTATGAAGCCAGGCAGTTTCATTTCTTGCCTTTTATGCTCCTCCTTGTTAGAGAAATGGCCCTGCATGGAGACATTACATCAAAACTTTGACAAGTGGCTTTTCTGAGATGGAGCTGTTAACGTGTCATGGACATTTGGAAGGGAGTATGCTTATTGAAATATGTTTTTATGGAAAAGCATTACAAAACCTATAACTGAAAATTTATGGCAGCGTTTTGTGACAGAATATATTCCTAATGTTGTATGTGGATTTGCTCTGAGCTCTTTTCAACTTCAGCAGCATAAGCTGGGTAGACATTTTCCAAGAGTCTTTTCAGATCTAAACAATGTTCCATGGAATGAAGTGTTTGCTGCTTAAATAATGTATAAATCCAGTTGGACAGGAGCTGCCTGTCAGTTTTATTAACTTTGACCTTTTCGCCCATTATAAAGGTGGTTCAGTTAATATTTAATGGCCCCTTATAGATCTTGACAGTTGGAGCCGTGTTCCTGGAAACTGGGATCTTATATATGATTAACAAATGTCACTTAATCATTATGAGTCAACTTGCAAGGGCACGTTTTGTTTTGGAAGAAGGAAAGTTCTTCCACCTACACGTACTTGTGGAGCTGCACTGCATGCTGAGAGCCACCGTGATGGAGAGGCTTTGCAGGACCCCTTGGAAAGACAGGCAGCACTCAGCATGCAGCTCTGCTGTTTTGGTTTTTGTTTGTTCAGGCAAATGATCCAAACAGTGCCAGGTGGGCAAAATCCCCTTGCCATTCTGCATAGTTAGCAGGACTCTGCCTTGAAAAGAGTCAGCAGGGATGGATAGGCTGAGTTTGCATGGACAAAGAAGATGGAGAACCAAAGGCAGAGAGGGTTCCTTGGGCCAGGAGGGGCCCTGCCAAGCTGTCTCTCCCTCCAGTCCAGAAAGGCCGGTGCTTATTGCTCTCACTGCAGATTCTGGTGGGGAAGATCGAAGCCCAAGCAGCTGACATTTTGAAACATTGTCTTTCAAACTTGTGCTGTCCCTTGCTCCCATTGATTTCCCATTTAAGGAATCTGTAGGAGAAAACCAAATCTGAGCAAAATTCATTGGTCTGAGATGAGTTGTTAGAGCCAAACCCTGCCCCTCTCCACCCTGAGAAGAGCTGCTGGTTATTGTTAAGACTGTCTGTCTGTGTCCTGTGTGGGGCGGCCATAGGCTCCCCAGCAGGTTCACCATGTAAATCAAGTGTCTGTTAGGAAGTAGTATGGATGCTCCAAACAGCCATTTCCACCTTCCTGGGCCACTGGGTAGCTAGCTTCTGGTTTATAGCCACTTGCAAAAACCAGATCATTTCCGTCTTCTTTATTTTTTCTCTGTGTGCAACTGCCTTAGGTGGGGCTATTTGTTTTTCAGAGCATTATTGCTCTTTGCATGCTTGCCCAGCCCTTTATATATGGTGGTCACCATCTCATTACCACAAACTGTAATGCAGCTGACTCAGCAAAGAAAATTCATGCCTTGGAAAAGCAATTGGGAAGGAATTGATTCAGAATGAGTTACTATTTGTTTGTTTAGTTAATTCTAAATATATATTTGAAAGACTTTTATTCATTTGAGAAGAGAGGAAAAAGCATATTGTTTGTTAGAAATGATCTTGGTTTGCACATCAGAGTGTTTATGTCTGTTCAGGATTGGGATACTTGTCAAGGCTAGTTTTATTGTGGAGAGATTGATGGCAATTCTTATCATCTAAACTATAAAAGCATAGGGAGGTTACTGTCTCATGTCACAGAGCTGGCCTTCATTTGGTAGTGTGTGAGACTGGGAACCTGTTTTCAATCTAGGTGTTGGGATGGCCAAAGTTGGGGGTCTAGCTGGGGCACTTAGGAGCCTTCTGCAGTGTTGGGAAATTTTTTGTGTCTTATATAAGGTGTTAGTCACACAGATCTATCCCTTTGTCTACAGTAATAGCTCTTAACCTTTCCTGTAATACTTTGATTTACTTCTTCATGTTGTGGTGACCCTCAACTAAAAAATTATTTTTATTGCTACTTCATAACTGTAATTTTGCTACAGTTAGGGATTGTAATATAAATATCTGTGTGGTGATATATTGTATATTTAATATAGTCTGAATATCAGAAGACAGAGCCACATATACTGCAAAGCAGTGAAGGTCAGGGAGTGGTGATCCATGCAGAGGCCAGCCTGGCCTACAGAGTGAGTTCTACTCTGTACCCAGGGATACACAGTAAAACCCTGCCTCAAATTTAGAGATCTGCCTGACTCTGCCTGCCGAGTGCAGGGATTAAAGGTGTACGTAACCACTGCCTAACCTTTTTGGCTTGGCTCTGTGGGTAATTCTGTCCTCTGATATTCCAGACTATTTTTATTAAATATACAATATATCACCACATATTTGTGTTTTCTGATGGTCTTAGGCAATACTTGAGAAAGGGTTGTTTGACACCCCCCCCCATTGAGAATCACTAGTTTAAACCCATCAGATGATACACTTAAAATGTTTGCATTCTATTTTACACAAACTGAAAGTTAGAAGGTGGTTTCTGTACTGAGTTGTTAGGGTTAGAACAAGGCAATGCCATTTCTCTCCTCCAGAGAAGCCAAACTATCACAGTGAGAAAAATGATCTCTTAGGTAACCTCATGCTCAGCAGTTTGTCCAGGAATAAAGCAAAGGATGCTAGCCCTGAGCCACATCATATATGCAGCTCCCTCTCTGCCTCCCTGTTCTGTGGCATGTGAGTGGAAATGAAATTACTGTCTCCCCATTCCCTCCGGTGCCAGAGGCTGTTTGTAGAGGTTGTCATCAGATTGAGTCCTGAGCTGGCTTATAACCTGAAACTGATACCTTTACCAATGGGAAAGTGACTCCCGAGAAAGATTCCAGCATGAGTCTATGTGACCAGCTGAGGTGAGGTCCTGGTCCTGGTCCTGGATCAGTTTTGTAGTTTTCATTACAAGCAAGAGTTCCGGGAACTAACTTTGTCCCTGGGAAAATTGTCCAGATAATAAGCACCACAACACGGGTTTTCAGTTTACCCCATGCAATAACCTGGGTGATTTTCCACAGCCACATTTCTCCAGTTCTTTTAGTATTCAGCAAGGCACAGTGCATCTCTTGCTTCACAGTGCAACTTGCTTTGTTTCTAAATCAGTTCAGTGGTGCTGGGAAGCCCTTTGACATCTTAACCACTTTCAGTTGTGTTCAGTTTTTTAGTTGGTGCATTATTGCCATGATGAACAGCTTTGCTTCTTTTAGTCTTCATCCAACTATCACCTTAGGAATAAATACCTTGCAGCAGAATGTTAGTAGCAGTATCTGAAATAACCTAAAATGTGTACAGCAACAGAATAGCCTGGGATTGGTAGTTTAATACCTGCTGTCCTGTGCTTATGGAATGTTCTTTCCCTTTTGTCTCTGCAGCTGCAGTACCACGCAGGTCTAGCGTCTGGCCTTTTGAATCAACAGTCCTTGAAGCGATCTGCAAATCAGATGGGCGTGTCTGCCAAGCGGAGACCAAAGGCCCAGCCAACCACTCTGGTTCTACCCCCTCAGTGAGTGAATGAATGATTTGTGGAGGGTTGGATTTCCATCTTGATGAACATTTCTTTGTGCTCTTTTGGAGTTGGTAGGAAGGTTTTGTTTTCTTCCAAATAATGTCTTCCATTTTTAAAGGTCTCTAACAGGACTAGAAAGCATAACTTGCCTGAGGTTTTCTAGAATAGCTGTGATACAGTTCCTAGTTTACCTGTCTAGTGTGAGTTTTCAGCTGGAAGTTTAGATGCCTTATATTGTCCTTGGCCTAGTCCTGAGCAGACACTAGTAGAGCTGGTCTAAGTACATCTGGTGAGTACAGACCTAGAGGACAGGCTTAAGCTGCAGTACTTAGAGCTGGGCTTCCTCTCATGACCTGTGCATGCTTGCTCCTCACTAACAGGGATAGACATAACTGACCACATGTTGTTTCTTTCTCCTGTGGACACCCCTGTGGTTACCAGTTCTAAAACCCTAGGCGAGTCCTCAGGCTCCTAGTGTGTACTCAGCTGTTTTTAACCCTATGCTAAGTATTCTTCCCATTCCTCATCTAGTTCATTTTAGCCTGGTTTGCTGGCATGTGCCTATGAGTTCCAGCATGTCAGAAGCTGAAGCAGGAGGATCTCTGTTTGGGGCTACCTTGGGCTATATAGTAAGATCCTGCCTCAAAACCAAAACAGAACAAGAGCTAAAACCTCTAAGAACAACAACAAACAACCCCCACAATTTGCCAGTCTTTGAACTTTATATAAATAAAATCATGTATAATTTGTACTATTTCTATATGTGCATACACACATGAGTACAAGTGTGTACAGAGAGATTGGACCCAAGGCCTTGTGTCTTATAGGAATTCACTAGGAATGTGCTTTTCCATTGAGCTATTTCCCTATACCCACAAAACAATTAGGGAGTATGAATGCCTTTTTTATTTTTTTCCTACTCAGTATAATATTTGTTACCTCAGTTCATTTACCAACTCAGCTGGCAAGCTGCATACTGAGAGACCTCACTGTTAGGCTCTCTTCCAGTGTGCACACTCCTCAGAGGGGTCACACACACTCCCAGAGACTGTGTGGGCTTCAGATGTTCCCCACACCATCGTTCTTCACTCTCTCCTTTGTTCCTGTCCTTGGCTGTGAGCTGCATCTTTACGTTGGCTACTCGAAGCGCCATTTGCATACAAGATGTGCATGTTTGCCTTTAGTCAAGAGCTTACTGATTTTGTCTGGTTAGCAAATACTTATGCCTACTATGTGCCAGACATAGTAGGTTCCAGCTTTTAAGGCTGTGATTATGAGCAAATTGGCACCCAACACCATAGTTTCTAGTTCTAATTAATTCTGGGAAAAGAATAAATAGGAATAAAGTGGAGAGGAGAGGCCTGCTTAAATAGAGTGGTTAGCTGGTCATGGCTTATGGCACAGACTTAAGGAAAGAGAAGGGCTGGGAAGGTCACTAGGGTTCTCTCCCCCAGGAGGTACCCATCCACAGCTGTCTCCATGTTTTGTGTGTATCTGCCAGACAAGATAAGCACAAGAAGGCAGCGGTCTCCCCAGTTGTTTTCACATGCTGAATGCATATTCATGTGCTGTGGTCTTTAGAAAGATGACTGGAGAAGCAGAATGCTTCTTGTGGAGTGCTACTCTGTTGTTGCATCCTGTTGACTCGGTGACGCTGCGTATCTCAACAAGAAGCTCCCCGAAGTCTGATGGCCTTGTAATCTGTCATTTTCCCTGCATGGATTGTCTACTGAGGCAAGATGTTTGGCAAGAAGTGAAAGACTTTCTAATGGTCCCATAAGACTGAAGCCAAAAAGTGTTTGTTGCTAACTCTCTCCTGACAAAAGTCAGTTCTTGGTCCATCTGTTCACCATTTGTTAATTTGCATTGGCTTGAAACCTGTTTACAGGTGACATGCTATTATGAGGACACTTAGAAGCTATTTTAAGCATGGAGGCAATCAACAGACACTATTCATATGCCAAAGGGAAAAGAGAGAGAGAGGAGCATTCACAACTGTCATCATGCATTTATAATAGATCACTCAAAATACTTGGTTTCAAAGTGAGAAGTGGTTACAGCGTCCTAAGAATACAACAGTGGAATGATTTCCTATCCACTGGAGTCATTTCCTGTGGAGACTGACTACTCCTTTTTCACATCTCCAAGTTCTGGGGCTCTCAGCCTCCTGGAATCCCTTCATAGAACTGCCTTATAGGCAGGATCTATATCCAGACTCCCACACAGTTCTTCACTGTGTTTTGATGTTGCCTAGAATAGGACACAACATATCTTGTGGCCTACTAGAGTTATGAATGTTTTTTAAAAACTAAAATAAGAAAGTTATAAGTAATAGATGTGTAATATAGATATCAAGAAAAACTAAAGGTAACAAATACATTACACCATCCCAAGAAAGCCCCTTTTAAGGTTTGGTGGATATTGTTCAGACTGTTTTTTTTCAACACAGATCGGGGGAGGGGGGAAGAGATACGCACAATCATTTTTGCAAATAAAACTTTAAATAAAGGATCAAATTGAGATATTATCCTCTTTTCTGTGCTAGTGTATTGTGAAGGTAGCTGACGAGAGAAGGCAAAATGATGCGGTCTCTGAGATATTCAAACCTACATGTTCATAGTGTAATGGTTGTGTCAACCTACAGAAGAATCCTAATTACAACATTTTTTTTATATAAGCACATTATCATTATAAGTTCATTTTGTCATTAAGAAAATTCCCTAGAGCTGGGTGGTGGTGATGAACTCCTTTAATCCCAGCACTTGGGAGGTAGAGGCAGGCAGATTTCTTGAGTTCGAGGGCAGCCTGATCTACAAAGGGAGTTCCACGACAGCCAGCACTGTTACACAGAGAAACCCTGTTTCAACAAAACAAAACAAAAACACAAAGAAAATTCCTGAGCCCCTATAAAACACTCAGATTCACCAAGGTTGCTATGATAGACAATTGTCTATTCCCCCACCAGCAACATCTTCAAACTTATTGTTTACCTATTGTTGTTGTCTTGGACATAGCGTTATTGTTAGTAATAAGAAGCATTCCTGCTCCGTCATCCTGGGCTGGGGTTCTGAGAGTGGCTTGCCTGGGCAGATCTGACTCAGTCTTCCATTGTGTTCTACTGGGACACTGGCTAGGGCCATAGTCATTAAGGGCTAAGCTAAGGTCAGAAACTGTTCTGCTAAGTTTCTCAGTGACCCCAGCTGAGCCCTCTGACTTTGGCCCTGGTTGGTGTCTCATTAGAATATTCGAAGGGTCGGGTCTAGCTGCAGGCAAGCTGATGTTAGCTGGTAACAGGAGGTTGTGTTTCTTTCTTCCATCACAGGCATCTTGAATGTCCTTAGGTATGGTGCTGGTTTCTCCAAAAGCAGCTGTCTAAGAAGATGAGCCAGGGGGAGGTTTTCCCTTCCCAGATTAGCCTCAGATTATCTTTTGTCCACCATTTTCTTCATTAGAAATGAGTTACTGATTCCGAATGACATTCAACAGGAGGGCATGGATGGTCCTTTATGAAAGAAAACATGGCAAGGAACATTTGGACAAGATTTGAAAGCACCCAGTTGCCAGTGGAGACAGTGTAGGGAAGGGTGGCTAAAAGCAGGCCCATAAGGTCCCAGTCTGTGCATTGAGCACAGGACCGACTTGTACTTTGGCTTTCAGGAGACTAGAGACAGAAACAAGTAAGTCACAGGAATCCTAAGAGCCTGACCAAGTGCTGTGATGGACAAGGTCTGTGGTCTGGGTCAGAGTGCTCTTGTAGAGTGGTCTCCTCAGAGCACAGTAGCCACCCCCTTCATCTTGCAAGAAACTCTTAAGACTTGTCCACTACTGACACATTTCCTTCTAAAAGAAGAGTCAGTAACCCCTCACATGACAGTCTGGAGATTCTCTTGTACACCTGCTAGCCATTTGCATGTAATTCTGCACTAATTGCACTTGACCTCATGGTATGGAGTTGCTAGAGTGTACTGAGTATGGAAGTTAACTGTTTTGGAAGTCATCATCTGTACTGGATGAGACTTTGCTGTGTCATGGCTGCTTTGAGAACACACAGACTCTGAAGCCCACTCAAATCATTAGTTCCCCAGATTGGACTTTAGTGGAATTGGACTTAGATTTGTTCTTGGTACTCTGTAAGGAAAGTATAGGTGTTTGTAGACAGTTCCCCGAGTAAGAGTCCCCATGTCAGGTGCTGGAGGAGATCCATTTATGGGTCCCAAGAAGTCTCACCAGATTCCCTTCCTGCCAGCTTTGCCAGACACCCAGGTTTCTAAGGCTAGAGCAGGTTTTAACCAGAGAAGAAAGCACCAGGGCCTTCCAGGGGTTGCTTCCTCTTGTACCCCCTCTACTGGCCGTGTCGAGCTGTGTAGCCACCATAAACAGGAATGTGGGACAGTTGTAGAATATGTTCTTCCATATGTGCTGGCTTAAACGGTAGTTACCTGCAGACATGATTGTTCCTGTGTTCCATAGGATGACTGAGTTCTGGGATTAAAGACTCATTCCTTTCCCCACCCCCAAAAAGCCTGTAAAGAGATAAAAATGTTTCCAGTGCACTGCTGAGCACCTCCCTCCATCTGTCCTTAGTGACATCTCTGCCAGAAGGGGTGCTGTCTGTCTTGAAAGAGGCTGTCTCCCTGTTGCTGAGGAAACATTGCCAGACGTTTGACCCCCTTTGGATTGAAGTTAACTTCTAGAATGTCTGTCTCATGTGGTTGGTTTGTGAGAAATGTTCTGGATACCTTTATTTAATATGTCAGGAGTAGCTATGTTGTATATCCCATAACTGTCAATAGCAGTCAGTTATGGGGTACAGCTTCTCTGTTAACATGGGATGCTAATTTGGATTCATATGGTCAGGCTGAAGGGTCCACAGCACTATGGCCTCAAAGCTAATGACACACCAGCTTTCAGTGGCCAGAGATGAAAGAATCCTCTTTACTCAAAATCAGTACGTCTCAGCCTCATTTAGATTTGAAGGAAAGCTAGTTCCTCTGAAAGGTTCTTTTTGAAAATACTACCACTATCCCCTGTAGGCTGGGCCAGCAGCATATTTTCCCCACATTTTCTTCTATGAAAAGATCCCGCCTGCTGAATCCAAGCAGCATTCCTCTAGGGCATTCCTTGGAGAGGGACAAGCTGTTCTCCGCTTGTTGCCTGCCCTGTACTTCCCCATTGGTCTCTTTTTCCAGTCTACACAGCAGTGTTTCCCTTTCCTCATCTTGTTCCCATTAGTAGGCAACATGCTTGTTCAAAACCATCTCCTGGAGGAACCCCGTCTCTGAACGCCCTCTTTCCTGCCAGCATCCAGATCACATAGCTCTGCTTTACAGCCAAGCTCTCAGAGTTCATGTCTTGTCTCTGCAACCTTTGTGTGGTCTTGTGTTCCTCCAGTTGCTGTCTCAGGAACATCACACAAATGGGGTGCAGACTGTGGTGTCTGTTTCCCATTTACTCAATGTGTAGTTTTTGATGCTCACTTACATTGTGTATACCAGTGCCTCATCCTGTCTTAATGCTCAGTGGTCTTCTTTGATGTTCTTTGAACCTCCTCGTGACCCTTCCTCAACATGTCGTGTGTTTTCAGTATTATCTGAGACCCTCAAGGGAGCCACCTTCATATCATGTGTGTTTAAGTAATAGCATCACCAATGGCAACCATGAGCTGCGCAGTTGCTGGAAGAATGTGCCACCAACTTGGGGCAAGGGGATAATGGTATTGTGCTCAGCCCTGTACTTGAACACCGTTTGCCTTCTTTATGCCACTGATTTTGCTCTGAGAGTTGAGTCAAATGTGGTGTATTTCCTGCTACCACTGTGTCTGGCTCCCAGGATCACCCACTCACAGTTCTGCATGGTATTATGTATCCTGAGTGAGAAAGATGAATGGGTCACTGACATAGCACAGTGTGTATGTGGGAGGCTGTGCTGTGGCTTGCTATCTGTTGCCACTGCCTCTGATTTTAGGACCTTTTAAAAAAGAGGTTTGGTTTCCGTCTTTGTCCCCTTCACAGGCTATGAAATCTATCGTTTGGAGCTCTGTTAGAAAGTTGTCTCTGTGCTAACCATGAGCTTGTATCCTTGTGCTGGAGGTGGTGGAGGTGGTGGTGATGGAGGTGGTGGAGGTGATGGTGGTGGAGGTGGTGGTGGGGATGGTGGAGGAGGTGGTGGTAGAGGTGATGGTGATGGTGGTGGTGATGGTGGAGGTGGTGGTGGTAGTGGAGGTGGTGGAGATAAATTCATTGGCCCTGGTAGTGGCAAGAGCTTGAATAGGACTCTGCGTTTCCTTTCATTGGAGCTGAGTTCAGATTGAGCAAAGCCACAGCCAGTGCCTTCTGTTAGGGGGCTTTTCTCAGTCTGCAGCAGGCTCAGCCTGAGCTGGGGCTGTGGCAGAGTGAGTGGTTGGCCCGTGCTGATGTCCCACAGAGGAGAGAAGCATGCACATGAAAGTTTGCTGAGTTTGGGGAAAACTTCAAAACTTAGTGGAAATTCACTAAGTCCTTCCACCTCCACTGACGAGTATTAAGTAACAATATTCATTAAATACCACAGAGAGGCTGTGTAATAAAGAAATAATCCTAGGCCTAGGTGGCTGCAGTTTTCCAGAAGAGCTGAAATTGAGAATATAATTAAAGATTAAAACATTGTTTGCATTCTAGAACATGGAGAAATCTTTTCTCTCCATTGCGGGACCATATTAATAAGGAAGAGATCAGTTTCCAATAACTTTTGCCGCTGAGCTCAGTTATTAACATGCGTCATGCCTGGGCTTCTGACTCAGGACTTGCCTTTTTCCTCCAGGACTGGATAGGAAGGAACACCAGCCTCCCTGAGAAACAGTTTCCATAGGCTGGGGAGGCGCCTGTGGGCCAAGTACTGCTGCACAAGCATGAGGCACTGAGTAAGGAAACCCCTGTGCCTCATCCGAGTTTGATGTTCTGAGTGTGATGAGAAGCCTTAACATAGCCGGAGTTGTCTGTAACCCTGCAGCCCACCGCTGCCCCCTCTTGTGGACATAGTTTCCAGTCTATTCCTTTAGGCAATATACATGCAAAAGTGGGGATATTGGTAGGAACTCTGCCACAGCCAACTGTGTTTATAACTGACTGAAGGGCCATCTCAACCCAAGCCCAGAAAGGAATCCCTTGTGTAGCTGACATCTGGTCTCCAGAGTTTCTTGAACACTTAGCCTCCCAAGGACTAAAGCAAGCCCAGGGCGGGCCTTCCTCCACCTGGCCTTGCTCACTGATTTGTAAAGCCTAGCTGCCAATCATCATTTCACTTCCTGTTTTTGCTGCTGTTTGCACCTGATTGTTTCCTACTGGTTTTGAATCAGACTTAAGATGCATTTTAAAGTTGAGGATGTAGAATAGTCTTCTGCTCTTTTTCCTGGCTGTTCTTGTTTGAGGAAAGACAACCCATAGTCATTGTTATGCTTATGTTCTCATGTTATTGGCAAGTAGAGGAAGAAAGAGTCCCAGTCTGTCTAAGTGTGATATGGTTTCTGTGTAGGAGTGCTCCCCACTCCTCACTCAATAAGGCACATCACCACAGTATCTCAGGCACTGATATGTGGCTTCCCTGGCTGATAAGGCCGAGGGATCCCCTCTCCCGAAGTGTGTGTGTGTGTGTGTGTGTGTGTGTGTGTTTGCTTGCGTTCGTCCACAGCAGTGTCAGCAGAGTTCAGTCAGGGGTATTGTTTTTCAGGAGCTGTCCACCTAGTATCCATCTTGGCTTTTTGAGTAAAGGTCTTTTTTCTGGGGGGGGGGGATCAGTTAGTTCTTGGTATTCTCTTGTCTCTTTCTCCCCAGGGTTGTGATTATAAATATGTAGCACCATTTTATATAGGGTTAGGGCTTGAACTCGGGTCCTCATACTTATATGGTAGCTACTTTAACTACAGGGTCATCTTCTAGCTTTCCCAAAACATCCACAAAACATTGTAGATATGTTCACAGAACCCAAGACTAGTGAACTGTACCTGTAAGTACTGGGTGTTTAAGTGGCCAGGAACCAAGTGCTGTTTAAACAGACAGAAGGAGGTTTTGGGGGGCAGGTGCAGAGATGGGCTTGGAGCCTTTCACAGAGTATAAGGCCCAAAAGCTAGCCTTAGCACACTGTGGAATAGCAGGACCCTGGGGCTGGTGGGCAGGACACAGTATGTGGGAAGTGGTATATTAGGAAGATGAATCAAGTGGCAGGTTGTAGATGAATAAGCTAGTCCTTTGTAGCTGTTTAAAAGATAATTGGTTCATGTTACTTATCTTTTATCCCCTCTCTTTGGGCAGGAGAAAAGTCTCTGGGAGAAATAAACGAGGAATTCCTCATAAATATTAATGCAAAAATCTGTCCATGGAGAATAAATATAGGGACATTTTGTTTTAAATGCTCTATATCATTGCGATTCATTAGCATATATGTTGTAAAAGCTTCTTCTCTTCCCTTGAGAGAACAGTGTTCTGTTCAACTAATAGCCACAGCCCAGAATCTGTAGCTTGTCAGAACTGTAATACTGAAGACATATGGCAGAACTTTGCTCCCTGTTTTAGCCAGGGGCCTTCTGGTCCCCTGCACTCAGAGGCAAGTTGTCTGATCTCCTTAACCCCATTCCCATCCAGCCTCTACCTGGACATTTAATACCCACCCCAGCCTCCCATTTTCCATGCACCCGTGTGTTCTTTTCACTCAGAGCAGGTTAGGTGTGTGTGTGTGTGTGTTCGTGTTTGCCCACAGCAGTGTCAGCCTCAGAGTTCAGTCAGAGGTATTGTTCTTCAGGAACTGTCCACCTAGTATCCTAGTACCCAGGCCAGGAACATCATGGCACAGAAAGGGCTTCTTGTCCTCCAAGGATAGACAACTGTTCACTGACATGGGCAGTATGTGGAGCCTCGAGGGGAGGGATCAGACTGTGTTTCTGTGCACCGTGGACAGGCATCTTGGAGCCCATTCCTTCCAAAGGAACACCTAACCCAATCTTGATATTAGGATGAGGAAATCGGACTTGCCTGGAGTGGATGCTGAGTTAATCCACCTTGGGACCTCATGCCCTTTCTGGAGAGGGAATGGGAGATGGGGAGGAGAAAGGCTGAAGCCTGATTGGGAGGGGTCCGGAGGGGGAAGGGAGTTGGAACATGGGGATACATGGATAAAAAATGAGACCTTATTTTATTTAAAAAGAAAAAAAGAAAGAGAGAAAGGACTTCTTGTAAACAGAGGGAGAGATGAAGCATTCCTCTTAAGACATGTACAGCATTAGATGCTCACAAATCTCAGACAGAGTGATGAATGGGCCACATTTACTTTAAATACAGCAGCATCCTTTTGCCAAGTATTGTGGTCAGCATACTGCCGCTGTTGGAGTGGGATCATGAGACTATCTTGCTGTGGATGGTGCCATGAGGCTCACTGCACTCTTACCTGTGTTTATATGTTCATTCCTGCCCCTTATCTACAAAACATGTTCACAGAGTACAAGTATGTTTTCCATAAGAGCCCATGTGTGATGAAGCCTAATCCACATGTTTCCCACAGCAGGGGAACAGTGCCTTTTCTTCTAAGTTTCTCATACAGAGGTTCGTATTGCCTCAGATCTTAGGAACCTCAACACAATTTTATTTTTATTTTTGAAAATCAAGTTGTAAACTGCCTTTTCACTTACAGGGAGCCCTTTCCAGCTTCTCTTTGGCAAGTTCGCCTGCTGGCATGAGTTAAATATGGGTTCTTGGAATGCAAGTCCAGGGATGCTAATCTGATGTTTCAGACTGTGGTTAACTGCTGGTACCTAAAAGAGCAGACAGCAAAGTCATGGATGATGGGAGATACTGTATCTGAAAGTTTTGTGATAAAACGTTGTGTCCCATAACAACAACAACAACAACAACAACAAAACTATGTCTAGAGAAGTAGGACTGTTGCTGCTAGCAGGGTAGTGTTAGGCAACATCTAGGGGAGTGCACAAGCCAAGCAAGGATGGCAGTGGAGAGCAGAGTTATGGTGACAGGTGTGTCACATCCCACTCTGTCAAACCTTATAGACACCTGCAGCCTTTAGTGTCCTACTCTGGACACCTTGGGCACCTGCAGCTTTCAATGCCTGACTCTGGTCCTGGCCCAGCTCTCAGCTGCCTTGTCATGTATTTGTCTCAGACTATATGTGACACAGAGAACTGAAAAACTAGTGTCTTCTGTAGATACTGAATCACAGAGCAGTCACATAGACTAGAAAACAGTAATAAAAAACGTACCCATTAAGCCCTGAGTGGAATGTGGCAGCCTGCAGAATCAGTTTAAAATGATATTTCATTGCGTCCTCTAATTGCATTTCTCCTTTACAAGGTGATTTTATCCAGGAAGACAGCTGTCTGCTGTGGCTATTACATCACTGGCCATCATAGGGCAAAGGAAGAAAAGAATGGGTGTTTCCCTAAGTCTCATCAGATAGGTGTTGGTCCTTTTCCTATTTTAATTTCTAAAAACATTTATTTTAAAGCATCGCATAAACTTTGAATCATGGTAAACAAAGCTATGGCTTCATTATATGTTAGCAAAACAGCAGACATGATAAAGTAATTGAAAATAAAGGGTATTTGTTTAATTCTTTTGCATAACAAAGAGCTAGAGCCTGGGATTATTAGCTTTTCACACCATAGGGTTCCCAACTAAAGCTGGGTACAAGTGAGACTCTTTGAAATCCTGTTCTGCCTGAGCTGAAAAGTAATTCCTGTGATCTGCTGGTATGTTTCTCTCTGCCACATTGGCCATTAGTAAGCCATAGGCTTCAGCCACCACCCAAGTCTTCACACAGCATATAGGTGGTGAAGAAATAGTGAGCCAGGTTTTTGTTAACTTCTGCTGAAGAGTCCAGAAGCTCATGAGTATAGTGACCACTGTGAGCCTGGATCTGTGGAGGATGTGGTTGTGTTGCAGCTGCAGTTGCTTTGGTATCTACCTACCAGTCAGCCCAACACTCACTGCCAGCAGACCAACACACAGGAGTTCTCAGCAGTAAAGCTGAGAAGCGCTGTTTGCTGCCCCATCATACTGACTTCTTGCTTACTGGGACATAAATCTCTGCAATTGGCTCTAGTATGGAAAGAATTGGTTATTTTCCTTCAGTCTGGAGGCATGGGAAAGCAGTGGAAATGTGTTATTGAATGTAGAAGCATGGGGAGGGGACACTCAGACAGCTGGGTTGGTGCAGAACAGGCTCCCAAGTAAAGGGACCCAACCAGCCAGAGATAGCCATAGCTGACCATTGGACCCAAATGGGACCCTTGGGAGAGAGACCCAGGCCTCCCAGTGTTAACAGCTTCCAGGATTCCTGCTGATAGCTGAAATTCAAAATGCCAGCCCCACTGGATAGAAGGAGTTCTCCAAGGGTGGCACACCTGGAAAAACTGTCAGAGACTGTATTTACTGTGAGGGAAAAGTTTGCAGAGCTCACTGAGACAGTGAATGGGCCTGCTGGGTTCAACTCTGGAGAACATGGAGCCTCACATCACCATATGGTCTACTCCAGCATCAGTACTGATCACCTTCATTCAGTTTAGCTTGTGACTTCAGAAAGGATGGAGGCTCCACTTTCATTTTTTTCTATACCATTTTATTTTGTATCCATGATATGTATTTAAATTGTGAAACATGTACAAACCTGTATAAGTACCACCTTGCAATAACTGTAAAAATGAACATTATTTTCCACCTCAAATATTGCTCCATGCCCCTTAATCATTTTTTTTTGATAGATTGGTTTGTATTTTCTAGAACTTTGTGTAGATGAAGCCATATATATACCTTCTTTTTAAAAGTCTGTCTTTATAACTTGATATTACCATCGAGATTCAGCCTTATTGTTACATGTATGGGTTATTTCTTTTTGTTGTTGTGTAGTATTCCACTGAATATTCCACAATTTGTCCCTTTGTCTATGGTGACATTTGGGTTGCTTGACTGCAACATGTTTTTGTGTAGACATGTGCTTCCATTTTTCCTGTAAGGACCTTGAATTATAATATTTTGGTCACATGGTAGATGTATGTTTAACTTTTTAAGAAATTGATGAACTGTTTTCTAAAGTTGTATGGCTTCCCATCCCCAGCAGCAGGGTTTGAGAGTGCTGGGGCTCCATGCCTTCATCTGTGTTCCACTTGGCTGATAGGTGTGCAGTGGGGTCTCCCTATTGCTCCAACGGGCATTTCCCTGACGACTAGTGATACCGACTGAACATCCAGATGTCTTTCTTGGTGAAGTGCAGGCAAGGGTCAGGCCTTCTGTTAGAGCTGGTTGAACGGCAGGTCAGCATTTCTTTTGAAGCTTCAAAGAGGCTTTAACACAGGGCTAGCTGTGGTAAACATAATAGCTCCAGTTCTATGGTTGTTTATCTGCCAAGTACCTACTGTGTGCTCATCATCCCCGACTCAGTTGCCAGGAGAATTTCAGAAGAAACAGATGGAAACCAAAATGTGCAAGTGTTTAAACACAAGGCTTTGCCTGTGTGTTTTCTGTTCCTTAGCTTTGGGCTCTTACCATCTTCCTGTATGGGTGTGATAACTGTAGTCTGGAGTAAATTGTTAGTGATGATAGGTTCTAGCAAGTTTGAACTATGTGTGTGTATACCACTGATACCTAACTTCATGCTATTCTTGCCATCCCTTTGGTTTGCTTTAATTTTGTTTATTGAGACTCATCTTGCTGTGTAGTCTTTGCTGGTCCTGAACTCACTGTATAGCTCAAGCTGGCCTCAGATTTGTGATGAACCTCCTGCCTCTGCCTCCCAAGTGCTGAGATTATTAGGGCCACTATGCCTGGTTTAAAGTCACATTATTCTTATTTTCACTAAGTTCTACTTTGTGTTCACTTTTATGATTCAGGAAATAAAATATGTCCATCATGCTGGATACTGGGTGTTGAATAAGTTGTAGGGGCAGGTAAACTTCTCAGCAATCCAGAGGAAGAGCCGCTATGCAGATATCCCCCTTCTCATCTTATCTCTTCTTTTTTTTTTTTGCCAAGTAACCTCATCCCCTTAACCTTCTATAACTAGACTTGGGTCTCAGACCCAACCAAAAACAGCTTAATCTTGAACTATGGAGGACACATTATCATAGTACATGCTGCCTCCAGATTTTTCTTTGTATCCAGTCTACAGAAAGACTACTTAAGTGAGATGCATGTCCCCAGGTCTCTTTCCCAATGGGCTCTGTTGCTCAGGCATACCTTTGAAGGGCTGTGACTTGACTGTAGGGACTTTCTACAGTTTCCCATCTCTCCACGTGGTGGGTAGATCTGAGGACTTGTTGTCTTCAGAGAGAATCACAGGGCTCTAAAGAAAATAAGCCTAATTCTCTCGCAAGCTTACTGTAGCATTTACTTTATTTTTAGTAATATTGTGAGCATGGTTTTCAAACATAGTGGCTCTAGGGAACTCTTCTCCCATTTGGCATATAACAAAATAGTTTATTTGGAGTGGGGAAGGAGATTAGACCTGGGCATGTTGGAGAAAAAAATATAGCAATAAAATTATGTAATATATTAAGTCAAATGAAGCTACCAATTATATTTCTTCCTTTATCCTTGCTCTTCCTGTTGGCTACAGTGGACCTCACCCTCATAGGCTGTGCACAAACCCTATTTCTACATCACTCGTGGTCTGGAATGGGTTTTCACAGAATCACTGAATTTTTGGCATTTTTTTTGACAAAGGGGCACTTAGAATTTAGAGGTCCCTTATGACCAATTAATTCACTGCAGTTTGTTCAGCAGACATGCAGACACCACACAGAACTGTCCTCATGTCAAAAGAACTTCTGTATTGTTAAGGAAGCATATTTGGGACACCATGAAACCCAGACTGGAATAGCCAGGAGGCGTCTCTTCCACCCTCATCCTGTGTTAGGGAAACTCAGGTTGCAGAGAACTTTCCTGAATTCCTGAGGTTGTCAGCACTGCTGACATGTCATCACACCCCCTTTTCTCTTGGGTAGGACATGAGCAAAGGCAGACAAGTCAGGCTATGGAGCACATTTACATCTGTCTTTCCTCAAGATCTTGCCCAGTCTCTGAACCCTCCCTCTGCTCTGCTTTGCTGTCCCTGGAGTTAGTGTGCTCACTTGCTGGAGACCTGTCTGTGAACCTAGCCCCAAGTCTATTGCTTCTGACGGATTCTTTGCAGGGGGAAGGGTGTGGTTCCTTTGGTTGCAGAGCTTTCTGATAACTTCAGTGTGCCTGGTGCCTTGGAGCTTTGCCCGGTACACACTGCTTTTTGACAGAGGCAGTACTTTATTAGCCAGGATGGACAGATACTTGTGTGCTACAAATGAGTCCAGATTTATAACCTCTGTTCCAGTCAGCCATAGAGGGAAAGATGAACATGACCGCATAGGACACTTGACAGCAGCCTCAATACTGTTACCATGGGGTAGTGTTTCAGAACGCTAGTCATTCTGGGAGCGCTGTCACTCTCCTCAGCTATACATGTGTTGACACTGGAACTCACACAGTCCCTAGATGCAGATCTGGGTGTGAGGATTCCAGCAGCCACACTCGTTAGCTGTACAAAGCATGGCCACTGAGGTGTGGCATGTTTATTAGGATTCAGTGCCTGGGAAAGGAAGGGGAGGAACAGGCCAACAATAGAGGAGAACAGTTCGCTTGCATCCAAAAGGGCCTTGGCCTCCTGGGAAATGTCTGGAGCCAGTGTTGCCTGGTGCTTAGTAAGAGGTGCCCCTCTGTGTCATACCTCACTCTAGGAACCCCAGGAAAGTTACACTGCAGTGAGACTCTAGCTCACAGCTGGGGCAGGCTCCGCAGGAGCTTCCTAGAAGAAGACTCTGTGGCTGAACCTGGCCAACCTTACTCTTTCTCAGCCTCAATACTGTTATCATGTAGTAGTGTTTCAGAATGCTAGTCATTGATTCTGCACCCTTCAGAAGTGGCATGCTTGCACAACATCCCAATACCAATAGTGAATGCTGTTGCTCTTACTGTTGCCCAGATGCTGAGTGTCTACCTGCAGGGTCCTGCTCTACTGCCCCATGTGCATTTAGAGGTCTGTTTCTCTCAGTGAGCTTCTCTTCCTGAGGAGATTTGGAAGCTTAGTGGGGCTCACTGCAGACCCTTCACTGCAGTTACTCTCAGATCTGTCCTTGGTAGTCACTGTCTCCTTTAATATTCATTCTGAGTTCTGTTCACCCTGAGCTGCAGTGCTAGCCCAGGACAATACAGAGCTGCATTCCTACCACACCTGAGCCACTCAATCAGCAGATCCTTCTAAGACCAGGCACTTAGAGTCACAATGAACAAGTGTACTAGGGACACCGTGTGGGTGGCCTAGGTGCCACCTGGATTCCTCTTCATTCTACTGCCTGCTTGTCAGAGCTAGTGTTGAGGCAAGATGATGACAACGCCTGTGCTCCTAGTGTTTCTTAGACTAGGATTGCAGAGTACCCAGGAGGCAGCCATGCTATAGCACAGTGGAACTATGTTCCTGGTTGCTCAGTGCCTTTTTCTTGGGAGGTAGATACTGATGACATATGGTCCCTTCCATCTTTTCCATTCCCCTTGTACCCATGCAAGTATCCACTTCTGTCCTTGTCCTGACTCTCGCTCTAAGTGAGCCAGCCACCTCTGCCCATGAGACCATGTATCTTTTAACGTTTGCTACTCCTTCTGTAGCTTTACTGTACTGAAGTACCTCTGAAGAGCCACTTACTAGACTGTGGTGATAATATAGTTAATAAAAAATAGTCTAAAATATCAGCGACAGAGTCGCCCACAACCAAGACATGAAGGTAAGGGAGTGATGACCCACGCCTTCAATCTCAGCACTCGGGAGGCAGAGGTCCATGTGGATCTCTGTTGAGTTGAAGGCCTAACAGCCAGGCAGTGGTAGCACTCACCTTTAACCCTAGCTCTAGAAGAAGTGAACCAGGAGTGAAATAGCTGGGCAGGAGGAGAAAGGAGAAGTTCTTCCTTTTGCCTGTGCACCTAGCCAGTCTTGTGGAGACAGGACCCACCCTGATTTATTTGCC
Source organism: Sigmodon hispidus (assembly GCA_004025045.1). NCBI lineage: Eukaryota > Metazoa > Chordata > Mammalia > Rodentia > Cricetidae > Sigmodon > Sigmodon hispidus. The sequence continues at coordinate 23,369 of PVIH01005238.1, forward strand.
TGAGGAGTTGGCTGGCTGAGAACTGGTTGTGGTTTGTTCCCTGTCTCTCTGATAGTCCAGACTATTTTTATTAAATTTACAGTATGTCACCATCCTGGGCCACTTTCCCTCATTGCTGGGTCTGTAAGCCAGTTGACGCGTGTTTTTACTGTGCTCACTTACTAAGATGACCCACCTGTAGACCAAATGTGAGCCTTTCCTTCTCTTTCTGTTGGTCTGAACCTTGAGAGGGGAGCTCACACAACCATGATGGCTTTTATATTGTGGCAGAGGGCAGGAGAGCGCTCCCAAAGAAAGGGGAAAAATGCCTTCACTCTGAAATGGCTTTGTCTGCCTTTAGTTGTGACATTCACAAAGATGCCTCTTCCTCAGACATAGAGTATAGTGAGGCCCTCCACCTGTGAGCTTATGGTGATCTCCAGTCCTCCTTCAGAAGCCCCAACTCCAATGCTGGAACATGAGGATTTGATCCTCTCGGTCACTAGGACTAGGGTTTGTAACAGAATGAGCCTTGGGAATAAAAAGCAACTTGGGGAAACTTGTTTTCGGTGAATTTAGGTCAGATCCTAGGAATAGAGAGAAGCCTTGTTATTAGCACTTAGGATAGGTGATGGGTGAAAATGAAGAAGGACAGGTCCCAACTGTGCAGCTTCTGGATAGACTGAATCTGAGCCTGGGGTTTCCATTTATCTGCATGCCATGTTCCCAGGCTCTTTGAAATCACTTACCTTGGTCTTCTCCTTTGTCAGACAAGAGTACCAACAATGGCGGCGCAGCTCATAGCATGTTCCAGATGGCAATCACTACGTGTTAGCTATTCATATGTCATGGCAGTTATTATATACGGTGGCAGTAGTATGTCCCACATGAAGCTTTGTGGGTACTGATTGTCTCAGGATTCCAACAGGGAGCTGTGAGGAAGGGTCCCTGGTGGGTCCAGCTCTAGTCTAGCTTTATTTTGTATTCATAGTGCATTTCCTTTTTCAGAGCAGGCACCAAAAGAGATACAGCGTAGGTTTAAATGTTCATTAGAGCTTTCTGGAACTTCAATCCGTCTCTGCATACATGTGTTTTCCACATGCACAACCTGTAGAAGGCATCTGCAAGAGTAGACAATAATAAGACTGTTCTGTCTCCTCCATGCACACTCGGGTCAGGCTGTGTCTTCTTCCTGAACATGTGTTTTATGCAGAGTATACAGTTTTCCTCCAAAACAATGCAATTAGGAGCAGTGTCATTACACATCACTAGAGGACCTTAGAAAAGCTCCTAACAGATAGTTGGAGTAAATGCCTTGGTTGCTCATAACTAATGAATCATGACACCGAGAAATCTGTGCTCCTTCCTGAGCCTTCTTCCTTTATATATTTTTATTCAGAGAACATGTTGTTATGTCTTAATTTTTTTTAAATTATTGGCTTATTTATTATGTGTAGTGCCTTGTGAGATGGCTGTTTCAAGGACAGATCATTTGCAGAATCAAATAAAGACTCATGTGACACCCTGGAGTTTAACTCAGGTCTTCCCACAGTGTGGATAGGAAGCTGCTTAAAGGTGTGTTCCTTGTTTCTGGTGGTCAGAAGTTAGTTCATTTGAATCTCTGAAGCAGCCAATGCAATTAGCATGCTTCTGCCCAGACCCTGATGAGCTCCTGCAGGGTATTAGGATATGGAAGGAACAGCTCTGCTGAAAATGTCACTTCTGAATGGTGGTGGCTGAGGGTATGTCTCCCTCAACAGGTGCAGGCTTGGGTCTCTGGTGGCACCTGCATTTTTGGAACACAGCTGTAATTGAACTTAGCAAGCGTCTGTTGTTTTGTATGTCTGCCTCCAAGATATTTGGGTACAAGTAGCAGTTAGGAGAAACTGTCAAAAGTTGTCTTGGAAGGGAAAACAGGTTCCTTTTGCTAAAAAGAGTTATGACTGAAGGCTAGGTAAGGCTTCTTTGCTCTGCAATTTAGCACACACTCAGGTTTCCCATTGTACCCTGCGGCTGTAATGCCAATTACACTGATTAATGAATTGACCACAAGTGTTTATGGATTTCCCTCCCATGTCTGATTAGTGCACAGAGTTGTGTGCCCTTGACTATGAAGAACTTATAATCCGATTGAAGGACGAGATTGGTTTTAGATGTAGGTAAGAGAATATCAATTCCTGGTGATTTGTATAGACTGTCTGTCATGAGAGTATTGTGAGCTGAAGTCCTGGGAGAGGGTTGGCGGTCAGCTCTGCTACATTAATGGAAACCCTAGACCTGGACAGTACCTGCATTTCCTAGGCAAGGCAGGCTTTCAGGCCGCAGTGTGTGGAGTCAAGGGTGAAGATGCTGCCCTCTTGTAGGTGACACAGAAACTGATGGCCAAGTGTGCTATAGGGTACAGATATAGACCTGAAAGGACAGGGCAGCAGTTCTGACCTCTGTCTCCCCTTTAGAAAACTTAGAGGATGCTCAGTAAACATGTAAGCCTGCTGTGTGCTGTGAAGTGATAGGGACCTAGCTAGGTGATCTCCCTGCTGTTGTGGAGGTCACATAAGCAATACACACACTCTCAGGAGCCCAGGGAAGATCAAAGACATCCAGGTAGAGCCTTTCATGCAAAGCAGCTGCATGAAAGGGTCCTGTCAGGGCTCACTTCCAAGCATTACTATGGACTGGAGTTTTCTATGGGCATTTATTGTGGGGTCTCTATGGACTTCACATAGGCAGAGAAAACTTTGTTAAGTTTTCTTAACCCTAACCCCTTTCAAACCAGAGTGGAGTTAGACTTCAGAGGAACCAGACTCCCTGTAACTCAGTGTAGGGGAAGAAGTACCGGGGGCAGCTAGGAGGAACAGCTAAGGAAGATCAGAGGTGGAGCTTGTTCCCTGTAGGTTGGAAAAGTGGCAAGCAGACCAGTAAGTGAAGGCAGCAGTGGGGGCTGGTGGCAGAACTCAGGGTTTCTTGGTGGCAAGTCAAAGCCAGGCAGTGGCACAGTGTCTATACAAGGCCCTGTTAATATAGTTATTATTGACAGATATGAGGACCAACTGTGTCTTGCTGAAATAGGTAAGGGGGGGCAGGAGGGTTGGTAACAATGTCTGGGATTTGCATTGTTTTTTGCAGTTTAGTTAAAGAGCATGTATGTAGCAGAAAGGAGCAATGAAACAAGATGCCGAGGTATATGTGTGTGTATAATTGCCAGAGCTGCCTGGCAGTAGTCTGTGATGACTTCTCCTTCTTGTGGGAATGTTCTCTCCATAGCAGAGAACTAAGAACACAGCAAGTCTCACAAAAAATGCAAGTGAACTTAGGATGGTGGCTATTTTCCCAACACACCTCTGAGTACATTCATTCAGAGCATGTACAGTGAATGGCTCCTTTAGTGTATAAGTGGCAGTGATGTATTAATTATTCTTGGGTGGAAACGTAGCTGACAAAGACTCTTTCCCTATACTTCATTATTTTTTAAAATTAAAAGGTATAGTCACAATATTAAAGAATTTTAAGAGAAAAACAAAAGAGTCTAGTAATTTGACTTTTCCCCCCTACTCTCTATTTGGAGATAGGATCTCCTTTTGTAGCCCAGGCTGACATTCAATTCACTATATTAGTGAATTTGGCTTTGAATGCCTGTGTTCAGATTGCCCTTGAATTCCTGTGTATTGGGATTATGGGTGTATACCACCATGCACAACACTATTTAACATTCTTAATGTAATCTTATTTTATCTTTTAATTATTGTGTTTACAGAAATAATTTTGCTAGCTTTTTTTTTTTCCCTGTATAGTTTTTTCATGCAGGGTCTCACTTGTAGCCTTGGCTGGAGTCAAACTCATGGCAGTCCTCCTGCTTTACCCTTCTGAGTTCTGGTTTATAGATACCATGCTTGTTCCTCCTAGTTTATATTTAAAACTTGCAACCCCGAAATCCCAAGCCCCACCGAGGTCTTCATTGGCAAGGCCTCTGCGTTTGGCTTCAGGCTCCTCCAGTGTGTTCTCGTGTAACTGGGAACCTTGAGATCTGGCAAGAGAGCTGTCACCTACATGATACCTGGTAACCAGGTTTACTATAATCCCTAGCAACCCAATTCTTACTGGACTGCTTTTTCACTGCCTACATGGAATCCAGATTAATGGGGTTTCCTTAAACCCAGTCTGGTTGGAAGAGGCCCAATTTCACACATAATTCCTTTGAACTGCTCATAGCATTTTAATTGTTTGCTATAGTATCCAAATACTGTCTTCCTGACAGTTGGGACAGTATAAATGAAAAGAGTGAAGAAGTTAGAAAATTGAGTAAATGTGCAAGAAAGTAAGAATGCCTTCGACATGCCTTAAACGTCTGACTCCCTGGCATCAGAAGGACACTTGCTCTCTGCCATTGTCCAGCATAGTATGTGGGGGAGGCTATGATTTCTCTAGACAGGAACTGCTTAGGATGAAGTTCCTGAACCTGGAGTTGCCTGCGGCAAGGCGGGTCCTGCCTGTCTGTGCTTCCTCACTGAGCACATACCCCACCGGCTCACCCGAGAAGTCTTCTGATTGTAGTGCATCCCTACTACTCTGCATATACTCAAGCCCTGACCTTTAACTTACTGCTCTATTTCTTCTTCCTTTATTTCAAATGTTAATTTTTTTTCACCCTAGCATCCAGTCCTCACTACTGCCATGTAATAATCTTGCCCCAAGGAGTTTTTTAAAACATAGACACCCTACAAGTCTTAGAGTCTCCCTGCATGCACTCCTAGTTAAACAAGAAAAAGTCCAAACCCATGATGCACACACATCAGTCAAGGAGAGGCTAGCAGTCAGGACAGGTGATACCAGAAATTATAGAATTGTCACTTGAGTCCTATCCATGACACCCAGGGGAAAGTTTAACCCAAGAGTTTAGTCTTGGCTCAATTGTATTATGTATTTTTTAAGATGCATGACCTCTGAAAAAGGGTCATGAGTCTTTCTTGAAAAGACCCCCTAAGCCACAAAGTGCAGTAAATGGAAGGACCACCTAAGATACTCCACAGTTGAACAGGTGTTTAATGACCGTGTGCAGTGTGGAGGAATCACCTAAGCTGCCTGTGGTGAGGGGATTTCTATAGGAAGCATTGGGAATATAACAGTGCTGTAGCTGGATGGTTCTGATGGGGAATGGCAAGGCCTTCTGTCTGTTTTAAATGCACAACCAAGGCCAAATACTGGTCTGAGGTCACATTATCAAAGGGTGTGAAAACCTTCACTTCATATCCAACCAGAACTCGGGGTTAGTGAGCTTTCCCGTGTTATTTAGGCGTAATCGATTATGTCTAACAAGAAATCAAGGGTGTGGGGGTAGCTCAGTAAGCAAGCATGGGCATCTGAGTCATATCCCTAGCACCCATGTAAAATGTCAGGTGCATTGGTGCACACTTGCAGTAACCATGACTAGCTAAATTGGTGAGTTCCAGGTTCACTGAAAGACCCTGTCTCAAAAGATAAAGTACAAAGCTATCAAGGTAGAGGCCTAATGTCAACCTTGGTTTCTATACATGGATATACACACATGTACACATAACACACATGCAAAGAAATCAAAGTTTTAGCATACTGTATAAAAGTGGAGGGGAAAAAAAGTATTAAAAAGAAAGATGACCCCCGCCCAGAAGACTGAGAACAAAGGAAGCTCCAGGTGCAGATGTAAGACTGGCTGTAGTCGGATGCCAGCCCCAGCAATGGGGGGAAAAGAAGTAAATGTCCCTAGTAAGACTCTGCCATGAATCCCAAGCTGGAAATAGACATAGAGGCAGATCCTGTGCTCCTGACACACAAGATCTGTGAAAGACCCCATTAAGTTCAGGACATACCGTGTTGGTGGTCAACAAAAGGGACTTCCAGCAAAAGAGTGACAGCCACAGTAAGGCCTAATGGGCAAGATTACCAGCTGTGTGACTGACAGGAAGTGCCAAGAGAAAGGCCAAGGCTCACTTTAATAGCCCATGGCAGATCACGGTGACAAAGACTCCTACAAGCATGTGCATGATTTTCATAATATCTCCTTGTCCCCATCACTAGTGAGCTGCCACCCCTGCAAAGATGTCATCCCTATGGGTCAGTCAGAAGAAGCTTCTCCAGGCCCTCTGCAGACGTGTTCTCTTCTCTGTTCCTACTGGCTCATTATCCCATCTTCTGTCAGATGACCAAGTTCTGTTTGAAAGAGAGATTGTCTTTTTCACTGCTATAGCCCCCACAGCCTGGAACATGTCTTCCAAAACACTACAGGCTTAAGAAACACCTGCAGTTTTCCTGCTTTGTGCCAGCTGTTGTGGGACCTCGGGAATGCAATGACAATCCAAGCACAGACCCCTGTTCCAGGTGCTTACCTTCTAGCAGCATGAGCACATAATCAGTAAGTAGCATGTAGCATGCTGGGAGGAGGGTAAGTGCCTCAGGGAGAGTAGAGCTGGCAGAAAGGGCCCAGAGACCTGGTCCAGGGAAAAATGCTTTGAGGTGGTGATGGAGGAGCAGATGGGGTGTTAGCCAGGAAGCCCTCTGGGAGAATTATAGACAGACACTCCAAGGACAAAGGGTATTAATAAGGTAGGTTGGGGCCTTACATACCGAGCTTGGACTTTCTCTTAAAACTGTAGGCCTAACATTGGCTCTACTCTGACACAGAATCGTTTGGATCAGCTGAGCAGAAAGAATTTGGGCTGTAAATGACCTTGAGCCACTGCTGATCCCAGGCAACTCTGCTATGGCATGCTGCAAATAAGAGTTCTTATTTTATACATTGTTTTTGAGGTGAACAATATGTGCTAATCTCAATTATTAAAAAGTCCATTTGGAACATTTATTAGCACAAATGAATTCAATTATTTCAAATATAGAAGCAAAATATTGTACGCGATGAAAATATATGATATAATTAGACTATTAATGAAGACACTCATACCTCTGCAAGATTGAAAATGAAAGCTTAACAGTCTTGAAAGGATGGTGCTAAATATTTACTTATCTGTCTGAGGCTTACATTCTTAGATGCTAAAAATACTCATTGTTAATAACGGGGGTGGGGAGGTTTAATGCAGTAATAAACTATTTCATATTTGTCTCACACCAAAATTAAAGCCACTTGTATAGAGTCTTCTGGGCAGTTTTTGAAATAGGAACTACTGTTGGGTAAGAGGGGACTGTCCCTAAGCAGTCACCATACCTGCTGCGAGAGGAGTGTCTGTAGGATGACTGAGCACAATGGGAAAGTCTGCCTGGAAAGTGGGCCACTGTTACCTATGCTGTCAAATTTCTGGAGATGCAATGAGGAGATGAGTGAGTTGTGTCAAAGTACAGGCATGGAGCCATGGGGCAAAGAAGAAGGAAACCAACATGGGCCTTTCCTCCTGACGGTCTGGCTTGACCTGGCTGACTTCTTCCTTTTCTGCCTCTGTCAGGCGGTGCTGAGTGGAACTTGCATCATAGGGTTGTAACATATGAAGTGAGAAAGCAGAGTGACAGGCCTTGTGCTGTCTCTAGTCCTGCAGCAAGGTGTCCTGGGAACTCAGTTCAAGCCTCTGATCACTGCACTACCCCTTGAGACCCGCACAGTAACAAAGGTGATTAGTATGCACATTTAAATGGAGGGCTGGGGAGATGGCTAATGAAGCACTTATCTTGTAAGTATGAGATCCTTGGTTCAAATCCTCAGACCTCATGTAATACCAGACATGGTAGTAGATGTCTGTAAAAGATGGGAGATAAAGACATTTTCAAAAACATGCAGGCCAGCCAGCTGAGCTTATGAAGTAGAAAACAAGAGACCCAGACTCAGGGTAAAAGACAAGGACTGACCCCTGAGGTCCTCTGATCTTCACATGTGGGATCTGCACTTGCATGAGCACACAAACCATATGCACACATACACAAGTTGAAAGTAGAAATAACATTGGCTTAGTGCTGTGCTTGGCAAGCAAGCCAAGGCTCACTGGCCATGCTTCTTAAATACAGTTTTGTGCACATTCATTTGTAAATCCAAAGAGACTGCCCTGAGGTTACTTACTGCCGTTGAGATCATGTGATCAGCAAAGCTAAAAGTATTTGCTCCCTAGACCTTTAAGAAAAGGTCTGTTGGTCCTTGACTTACAGGACTAGTTCTGGTCATGTGTCTTGGGTTCAAGTCCACATCCTCTCTCTTCCTGGTTACATAATGGTATAGTGCTGTCTGCTGCCTAGTAAAATTGTGATGTTCTTGAGAAAGCAAGGGGTGACTCACTATGTCCTTCATAACTGCTGTCTTATTTACTAGTGATTCTTCGTCTGGTCTGGCCCAGCTGGTCAGCTCTGGACTTGCCACTCACCTGTGTACTTTGGCTCTTTCTCCCTGTGGCCTCAGCTCCCTTTCCACTCGATGTGGCATCACTGCTCATGTGAGTGAAAGAGCTTAGCCTCTTTGGTGTTCTGGATTTCCAGAAGCTCAGAAGCAAAAGCTGCTTCCTGGTGCTCAGGCCTAGAACTGGTGGTTGGTGCCACTACACTTTATTACTTAGAGCATCACAAGACCATGTCAGACCTAGGGGAAGGAGATGACACCAGTGCATACATCCTATTGGGAGCCATCAGTTGATGGAAGAGTACACAAAGTATGCAAGATGTGGTATTTGCTATTTGTGTGGCTACTCTGTATTTGGGAGTAGGTCTTTCCCAAGTGATTTCCTCCTGATTGGAATCCTCTTTCTCTTTAACATTTCAAAATAGTGTGGAAAGAAAATGGGGTCACTTGTTAAATTTGGTTGGAAATTTGAGGCCTGTCTTTTCTTAGAAGTGTAACAGTCCCTTACCTGGCAGTGTGCCCTTCTTTTTGCATTTCTTGCTATTTAGCAGTAGCATGATGACTTGGGGCCTGCAGAGTTGCCATAAGTTGCCATTTTTTCTCACATCCTCCTTTGCCTTGTCATTGTGCTAGTGTGGTAAATCATCCTCCTGCTGTTGTGAATGCAAATGAGCCTCAGTGTGTAGACGAGTATATATGTGAGCACACACACACACACACACACACACACACACACACACACACACACAACACGGTAAATCCTGAGCCCTTCTGATGTTCCTCTAATGAGCATTTCCCTCTCCTGGGAATTCGGTAGCACCAGTTAGAACTGGTACTCACAAATGGCTGCATTTTATAATAAACACAGAAAGAGGGATCAGATCATCTGTGCATCCTTGTGTTGAACTTCTTCATTATCAGAAATTTGTGTTTTAGTTTTATTTTGGCACAGGGGCCCAGATTGCAGCTGTCCAAATAAATGGCTTGTGCCTGTTTTGAAGGAGAACATCTTTAGCCATCACTCAGGGTAAGCATCAGAGAATGAGATTCATTGTAACTTAGCCAAGACAAATAATGCTTTCCTTTAAAACTCGCAACAGTGCTGTGAATGAGCAAGTGTTTATATAAGGTGTGAGTTAAGTTTTATGCAGTCACAAATGTGAATCCCAGTCAGCAGCCTTTATATTTTAGGGAACAATTTTGGTGGCATTCTTTGTTGCAATTAGGAGCCCTGCTGCTTGGAGACACCATACCCTCATCCAGATTGAGTTGGGATAAAGAAAGTTATGCTGATTTCTCATTTTGAGTTTTTTTTTTTTTAACATAATCTTTGCTTTCAAAATGAGCAAATTTTGTCAGAAAATGTGAGTGACTGAAACTCTTCCCCCAGGGTTTCATTTTCTAATCTGCTCCATTGAGTCATCTTGAACTAACAAGGACTTAGACAGCACTGTCAGAGGCACTCAGCTACTGCTCTGGGCAGCATTGAAGTGGTTAAAGTGCCTTTTTAAAAATGGGACCAAGCAGGCAAATGTGTTCCAGCCTCTTTTCCAATAAAATGCATTCAAGATGTTTTCCATGAGAACTCAGCTCACACATGATTGACTGTGCTTACTTTTAAGAACTAATTGGAGATGGCTCCTGCACCTGGTGGGTTCCACCCATCAAGTGAAGAGTGGTGTGATCTTCTGTGCCCCTCACCTTTTTGCCCTGAGGTTCCATTTGTTTCACCAAAGACAAAGGGTAGGCACATGAAAAGGCTCACTGCAGAGGAGAGTGGCTGCCTGCCAGTCACCTTTCAGCTTCTCTGGGCAATGGAATCTCTTAATCAGGAAGCCTTCTGCTGATTATAGGAGTCCACCAATTGGGGTCAAAATCAGGTGTGTTCTGAATGAAAGGGACCATTTTGCCTACACCAGCACTGATAGCTAATGAACTGGGTGGCTGCTTTATTTCCAGAACAGCACAATGCTTAGAGCTGATGCTCTGGCCAACCAGCCCCCATTTTCTCCTCTCTCCTTCACTACCTACCTCCTTTCCTAAAAGCTGCTTGTAGAGGGTGAGCTGTGTTCTTGTTAGAGATGTGTTTGTACTTCGGAAAACTCACAGACCAAAAGTCATTTAAAAAAACAGTCCATGTTTGAGGCTGTAATTCTTAGTCATTTGTACAGTTACATTATGTTTTAAATAAAAGCAAAACAATAATTGCTTAATTTGCTTAATAATTTGGCAAAGCATGTTCTCTCTTAGAAACAAAAAGAGCCCATATATTCCTAAAGGTGGATTTCATTCCTCTGTCTGTGTCCACACCCATTGTTCTACTCATCTTGTCTCTCATAGCCAGGTTCTACTCTAGTTGTAAGAACCCATTCCAGGAGAATAATGTTCCAGAATCAGTGGCTTTACAATTGAGCAGATATCTCCATGGGGGTAATACATGAACCCCCTACTTCAGAGCAGAGTTCTTCATTGAAGAGCTCCTGCTATGTTCCAGGCACTATGCAAAGGTGACAGCAGATACAGTGTGACCAGGATCTCCTATGTTGTCTGTCTTCAATAGAAACACTCAGATTCTCTTAAAGAAGGGCTTTTAATGTCCCATGGCAGGTTAATAAGGGAACTTAGGTGAATAAATAAAATGATGACGGTTTTCATGTATTTCTAATATAGAAAGGAAGATGCAGGGTATGACTTAAATCTGCTTAAAATGAAGTCACAGATTTCACAAGTATCCTGCCTCCTATGTGTTTTAATGCATTGGTCGGTCTGGTGTTTCATAAAATGAGGCAAAGAGGACAATGTCAGATCCTGACAGATTTTACCTACGTTGGGTTTCCAGTGCTTCCAGCTGTGTATCAGGAGGGCCAGACAATGCCCACAGAGCACCTTAGCCCCACGGGTGGCTGAGGAAAAGTAAACAGGCAAGGATGAAAGTAACTCTCCAAACCCCATCCCTGTGCTTCAAGCTTGTGCCCTGAAGTGTTACCAGATAGCTGTGCTCCCCTGCCCCATGCATGTGAGGTTTGGTGATTCAGTACCCTGTGTTATAAGGGCTTTCCATGTGCCATTCTGAAATAAAGTGGAAGGACAAGGGCTGTAGAGCTGATATCTAGCCACATTATAGACACCAAGAACACTCCTGTCCTAAATGTTCTTCATATTCAGAATGTGCATTTCTGAATAGTGGTCCCTGAAATTGCTGTCTGCATCTGTGCTTGTCTGAAGAGTGCATTATTTTGTTCAGACCGGTACAGAATGGCAGAGCCTTGTGTCTGAGTAAAGTTGCCTTCTTATTACCCAGACAGAAGGCAACCACCTTACTTACTTTGTAAAACCTTCTTACAGGCAGACTTTGAATGTACACAAAAGTAGTCACATGTGCACCCAGCTACCAGCAACCTTTTCTATGATTTGAAGCAGACCTAAGACATCATGGTCTTTAATCCCTAAGTATTTTACCACAGAGGCTATAGATACAAAGTTGTGTAAGGTGCAAAGACTGCTTGTTTTTCGGGCCCAGACTGTTCTGGGATTCAGTCTGTAAACCAGGCTGGCCTCAAACTCAGAGATCTGCCTGCCTCTCTGCCTCCTGAGTGCCGGGATTAGAGCTGTGTACCACTACTGCCTGGTCCTGGTGCACAGACTCTTAAGGAAGCATAACCATAACACAATCATTCTGCTAAAAATCAAACTGTAACAGTCCCACAACAGCTTCCCTGTCAGTATCAAATTTCCAGTTGTCTCCTAGGTGTCATTAGTAGTTTTTTTTAATATTTTGAATTGAATCCACATAATCTACATCTGTGATTGGCTGGTAGTCTTCTATATCTCTTTTCAACCCTTACCCCCTTCTCTTTTTGTGAAATTTTGTTGTCTAAGAACCAGCTTGTTTTCTGTTGTCTTTATTTTGCCAGCTCTGCTCCCATGGTGCCATTGGCTAGATCCAGACCTTCCTCAAAAGTCAAAGTGATATGCTTGTATGTTTTCTCAGGCATTGCACCTTGTGAGGAAGCACAACATTGCTGGCTGTTTGACTTTTTTCTGGTGGCAGTAGTTGGGGATGGATGCAAAGAGGTGGTATAGAGATACTATAGCCCTGCTCCTGTGAAGAGGGCCTTCCCCTTGTCAGCTGTGTGGACACCTCATGATTTTACTCAGACAGGACAGCAGAACAGATGCTTCATGCTGCCTTTGGGGTCCCATGTTTCAAAGTAGAGTTGGTACCCTGGCACCTTTCAGTGATGTCTCGTGTGCTTTTCCTCTAGTTTGTTATAGAAGTGAGTATTACCTGGGTGGGAACACTAATTTCCTTGGGGAACTGTGTTCGCTGTTTTTCAAAACCCCATGAAGAGTTAGGCTATTATACAGTTCTTAGACAAACATCTGTGACCAGTAGCTAATATGAGTGATCCACATGTTTTGAAAGCTGGTAGGAACCATGGTTGGGTGGTCACTCTGAACACTTTTACCTTTGTTTTTAAGAAGCCCTGTTTGGACAAGCATGCAGACTAGCTTCCTTGTCCAGAGGAAGAAAATGGGCCAGAAAGGTGGTCTGAGGCCACATTATAGTGGAACATGGCAGTTGGCACCTAAATTCTTTGACTTGCAGGGTGGTGCCATTGGCAATATGGCAGTATGACCCTGCTGTACTTGGAACTAGAGCTACCTCTCCGTACTTTCCTGTCTGGCAGTCCTGGAGAGCCCTGAAATGATCAAGGAATTTGTTCTGTGGAGTATGTTCCAGGAGAAGCAACTCTTGAACAAAGTTTTTAAAAGCATAACTGGTATGACCAGCAGCCAAAGGGTTAACCTTGGAGCCTGGGATGACCAACAGTGAGGGGTTAACCTTCGAGTCTGGATAAGCAGCAATGAAGGGGCCTAGCTGATTGCCAAAGCCTAAATAAATAAATAAAACTGGTCAAGTTCATCCTTGGAACTGACATCAAAGTGGTACAGCTGTTGCTAGCCGCCCAATTAGTGCTTCTCCTGTTTAAACGGGCTCCTGTGCGCTGAGTCTTGCAAGGCTGTTTTGCTCAGTCTTGGGAGAGCAGAAAGGAGGAAGGCCCCTTCCTAATTGCAGTGTTCTTAAGCCATAATGATGCAGTTTTGGGGCTTTTCTGATTAGATAATGGGACTGTAGGTTAGAGATGAAGCCAGTGAGGTTCACTGCTGTGTTTGCTTGTTACTGGGTCAGGTTCTTTTGGCAGCTATTTTCATAATCACTAAAAACAGTTGATACTTACAGTTTTATTTTGTTTTGTTTTTTTAAAGCAAATAATGAAACAAATTGGCCAAAAGTTTGGCTTCTGAAGAAAACACAGAGGTTTTGAAGGCATTTCTTTGCTAACTTCCCTGAGTCACTTGTCTTTGCTGGCAGGCTTGGCTTTGGTCTCCTGGCAAGACCTGTGTATAATGGAAGGTGATGTTTGGGAGCTAATATTGGTTCTTTACGTCTGATGATGGGATTAGTGCTCGGGAGCTTGGGCATTAACCTCAACTCAGCATTTGATAACCTTCTGTCCTAGTGACCAGGTTTCTTATTGCTTCTTGGCCTTTGCTCTTTAGAGCACAGCTTACTGTCAGATGGTGAGGATGTGGAGAAAGAGCCACAGCCTAGCGTGGGGCACTTAAAGCTAGGGTATGCTTAGGTCCCTGGATGGAGTGAGACAAAGCCCAGTTCATTCCAGTTCCCCTGACTTGGGTATCTGCCTCCTGATCCCCTTATAAGTAACTTTTTAATTAGGGGGGGTTGGATGAGTAGGTCTCTGTGTGGTGAGTGAGCATTTGAAGGCCAGGGCTATGTTATTGGTTCTGCTCACCCAGTCCTTGTGTTGTTCACTGCTATGCCCAACCCTACCTTTTAGTTTAAAGCAAGGAAGCTGAAAGCCAGGGAACTGCCATTTCCTCAGACTTTATGAAACTTGTTGGTTTAGCATTGGGAAGTTTATCATATTGGTTCCCTGTAGCACAAGTCTCCTTTCTGTTGCTTCTTTATCAGGTTTGTGAGGACAGCGATAACACTCCTGGCTTCCTCCCACTGTTGAATGTAATGATGAGCTGTGGGGTGGATCAGTAGAAAGAGTGGGGCTGGGCAGATGGCTCAGCTGGGAATCCCCAGCACCCAGGTAAAAGACAGGCATGGAAGCCTGTCTGTAATGCAGAGCTGGGCTTGGGGAAGCTGTTTAGCCAGTCTTACTGAGATGACCGGGCTCACTGAGACATCCTCTCAAGAGGTTACATGGACAGAGGACGTTGACCTCTCAAGTGTCAAGGAAGACACTCTTGGGCTTCTGGCCTCCAAATGCACCCCCACATCCTTACACATGAACATATGCATGCTCTCATATGCTCTGGTCACAGAGAACTCACTGTCAAAAGTAGAATACAATAGTGACCTCACTTTCCATATGGGAGACAGGGTGGTTGGTTTTAGTACACATCTTTTCTAAAGAATCTGAAATTCCTTTTGGTTCATATGTGTCCCTCCTGAAGCCTGCATGCCCATGAGGGAACAGTTCCAGTTAGCACAGTGGTTCTCAACCCCCCATAGCTGCACCCTGTTAATACACATAGTTCCTCCTTGTGTTTTGGGAATCCCCAACCATAACATTATTTTATTGCTACTTCACGACTATAATTTTGCTACTGTTATGAATTGTAATGTAAATATCTGATATGCCACCCTATGCAAGGATAATTTGACCCAAGGGGGTCATGACCCACAATTTGAGAAACACTGAACTAGAAGATGCTTGATGTAGAATTAGGGTGTTTTGGAGGCAAATAGAAAAACATTAGTGTCAATTTGCTGCCCATTTTAAGTGACAGAGGAGTTGAATGAACTTTCTTCCGGCAGTTACTTGCTTAATGCCTTTGTTGCCTGTATGGAATATGGCTTAGTCACCTGGTGCCCGGGGTGTAAATCTTGTGAAGCTTTTGAAGTGTTCTTTTGGACAACCCAAAGTGCATCGAGCAGACAAGTTTTTATCTTGATTCTGGGAAAAGGGAAATAGAGACATGAGTAAGTGTGTTTCTTCTCCACACCGGACCGCAGTGCAGCCTTACCGTTGGGAGGCCCAGGTCTCTCTCCCTGTCTCCACTGAACTGCCCTCCTGTCTACTGTAGCCTGTCTACATCAGTCAGAGCATCAAGTCCCACATGTCCTTGGTGAGTAACAGTCATCACATTCTAACTACCACCACACCCTCTGTCTGACTCCTTCAGTGTCTTGCCTGCTCCTGGAGCTCTCTGCCTGTCCTTCCCTGGCCTGGATGCTATGTCAGGACTGCCGTGTCCTCCTGTTTCTACATGGCAGGTGCTCCCATCTCTCACTCCTTTTCATCATTTGAGTTTAGACAGACCTAGAAGTAGACTAGAGCCCAAAGGAACAGTGCCCAGGTCCCAGATTAGCGCCTCCTAGCCATGCTTTTACCCAGCCCTTTGCTTTCCAGTGTTTGCTTTTTTGTTGGTGGCACCATAGAATTTTAAAGCAAATCCCTGAGGTTTCATTTCACTTTTGAATACTTGTTTCGACAAAACAGGAAAGCTTGCTTCTGTAATCATGTTCCCATTAGCTCAGTTGACAGAAGTGAGGGTAACTCTCCAGCTATCTCCTGAGCCCCGCTCCCATTTGACTCTCCTGGAAATGACTGCCCTTTGCAGATTCCATGTGGCTGTTTTGGTGTCCGTGGTCTCTGATTGGCTCCTCTGTTCCAATTTCTCCAACTCTGCTTCTCTAATTCTTGGGTCTATTTTTCTGTTTCCTCTTCCTTCCTAATTTTCCTTACTGTCCTTAGATCTTAGCTCTCATTGCCTGTGCGCCTGGCCAACCATCTTGTTTCTGCTCTATGCCCTTGGTTTTCATTTTTGTTTGGTTGGTTGGTTTTGGTTTGTTTGTTGCTTTGGTTAGTTAGTTGTTCCTTAATTTCTTTTAGCCTAGTTTGAAGTAATTGGTTTCAGTTTTTAATTGACCAGTGAACACTGCATAGACCACGGTCCTGTTTGATTTTTGTACTAGGTGAAGTAGAATCAAGATTCAATCTTGTCCTTCTGTATGGGCACCAGCTTTAGCGTGTCCCCTGGAGCAGCCCTCTCAGACTCTAAAGTGCCCAGGCATTGATCTGACTCTCTGTGTACTGGGCCATCAGAAGCTGTCTGCTGTCCTGACTTGATCTAGGTAGCTGACTCTCCCTCCGCCCTGCTTCCAGCGTATTGGCAGAGAACTGCCTTACATTTGCAGCATTTGCTAGAGAGTCTGGAGTTTAGTGATCAGCTATCACACACCTCCCTAGGACTTCTATTTAGGGTCAGCTTTTCCTACATCTGCCTTTTAGTTCTGTCTCTTAGTTAAGAATCCTGCTGTTTTGGAAGCATTTCCTGGTGGTTTTATAGTCTTCTGAACATTTATGATAGTGTCTCCTGTATTATCAGGAACTTGCCTAGTTTTCCTGGAGCTTTCACTATCTCTCACTGCTTGACTTGCTTAGTTTGATTTCCAAGAGAAACTTAGGAAAATTCCAGATTTGTTTTCCATTAAATTAAAGGCAGCCTCCTCTTGTGTGCCATTACCTCCTCTTTGTCTTCACCCAGCACTTCTTTGATCATGTGTCAGGACCATTGAGCTCCCTTTGGGAAGCCCCTTGGGATGAGCACCAGCCTAGTCTGCAGCACCATGGGGTTCTTTCTTCTCCACCACCCCAGATAAATTGTGAGACTTTCTCCAAAATCTCTAAACTTTTTTGTTTTGTTTTGTTTTGTTTTTTACTATGATTGTAGTACCCAGAAAATAAAAGCAAAAAATCTCCAAAAGATACTTAAATTACAAAATACAAGGACAAAAAAAACCCCTCTCCATTTAAGATACTAAATTAATAATGAAGTATATGCTGAAGTGACTGTCTCCCAGATGTACGGATCCTGGCTTACCTTCCCCTGACAAGGAGGAGGACAGATAACTTTCTGTGCCAGTCTATTGTGAGTGAGTGCATGTGTCTGTGTACCTGTCCCACGCTGTGACTAAGGACAGTGGAGAGTACTATCCTAGATGGTATGGTCTCTAGATTCATTCCCAAGTGTGATGCTCAATTAGTGAGACCTGTGATGAAATGGGAAGGAAGATTAACATGGACACAGAAATGAAGCCAGACTCCTCTTCCCTGCCTCTAGTATCATATGAGCTTAGACCTACCCCTTAGTGACACTAGGCTTTGTCTCATTCATAAATCAAGAAGCTTGGATCCTTCTTGGCTCTGAACATTGGGATTCTTGTAAGCCTGAGCTGCTGTTAGCTGAAGACAACTTCTAATCCCCGAGCATATGAGTCAGAGGACAAGTTATTTTCCGAGTGGTATCTCTGCTGTAATACAGTGCTGCAGGCAGAAGCATACCAAATCCTGAACACTTCAGTTTAATTTTGCAATTACCCATTTGCAAGTAGCCACTGAATATTTCTTGTTGTTGACTCACAGTGGTGGTGTCATGGGGGATGCGTTTGAGAGAGAGATTTCTTGGAGCAATACAGTTCTGAAAATAGAGCAGGCATTCCTGGAAATTTTGAATTAACACCCACAGATTGGTATGGCCTGGGGTTTGTGTTTTGAATAAGATTACAGTGTATTGTTTATTCAGACACAGTGGTTCTTACACAGAGTGAAGGCCCGTGAGGAAGTACTGACCTAATGATAATAGCAACCTCACTGAGCACGTGTCATGTGCTAGAGCACTTCATGCATGATGTTACTTGACCACACTGTGATCATTATTCTCATTTAATAGGTAAAAGCTGAGGTATAAGAAAGTTAACCGGTGCCAGACAGCTAGTGTGGAGCAAAGGTGGCTGTTGCCGCAGTGAACAAACGCCCAGTTGTTCTTCTGCCAGTGGATCTGCTCTGAGCATCTGTTAAGTCATTCCATCCTCCAACACCCCACACAGAGACTGCCATTATCTTTTTCAGATGTGGACACAGTATATGGCTTAGCCACGGTCATAAGACTAATTTAGATCCTCATCAAAGAATTTGAGCTTGAGAATTGCCTGCAGCCCAGGTTCTATCTGCTGGACACTGTGATCTAGTGTCACAAAGTAGCTAAAAAGGCATCCAAAACACCCTCTGCATTTCTGCAAATGTTAGGTATAGAAAAGGCCCTAAGCGAAGGACTTTTAACCTGGTTCTTTAATCTGAGGAACACATTGAATTCCTTAGCTATGCTGCATGTGACCTGTTGCTCATGCTCCACCCCTGAAATCCTGAGTTTTGGGACTACTTGGCAGAAACACACTCTCTGTTACAGGTGTCAGAAGCATAATGCAAAGGGCATGTTCTCTCTAGGATGACCATGGTCACTAAGAAGAATTAGAGACTCCCAACTTCCTGCTGGTCACCTGCTGTCTCCCTGTGCATAGGAACTATGCATTGGTGCTATTGTGTTTAGAAAATGTACACTGGGAAGACACTAATGCAGAAAGAGACCCCCAAGGGGCTATGGTGGTGTGTTTTAAAAGATTTGTTTTATCTTTAGTTGTGTGTGTGTGTGTACACGCACTCGTGCACACATGCCTGTGGAGTCCAAGAGGTTGGTCGGAGGGTCCTCTGAAGCTGGAGTTACAAGAGATTGTGAGCAAAAGTCCTCTGCAATAGCCCCACGTGGTCTAATTGCTGAGCCACCCTGCAGACCTTAGTGGTGTGTCTTCACAAAGGTTTTGAAGTCATACTACTGACACAGAGTAGTCCGAGGGTTGTCATTTCAATAGAGTCCTTTGTTTTTGGTTATGTGAGTGATTTCCTACCTTTGGGTTTATTTCTAGAGAAAGTGAAGTAATACCTTTGAATATATGATAGTCCAAGACTCTGGTCAGTCTATAGATAGCTGGATAAAGGCACCAGGCCACCAGCCATGCCTTAGAAATCATCAGTAACACAGAGAGGCCAGGGCATAGCAGCAAGCCCAGCATGGCTGCCTGCCCTGTGGTTATTGAGCTGATTGCTTAGAAAGTCTTTAGTGGTTTTTCAACTTGAAAAGAACAAATTTGAAATAAATAAATTGATTTGTTAACCTGTTACAGGAAGGTTTCCTCTAAGCTTAGTATCTCAGATGAGATTTCACTAAGGCAAACTATAATAGATTTCCAGGGTGATATGTGGACTGTAAAGTGACTATTAACCAACTTGCTTTGTTTATGAGAGCACCAGGCACTTAATGCCACTGGCTGGCCCTATGCTGGAAGCATAGCCCACTAACGTGTGTGTGTGTGTGTGTGTGTGTGTGTGTGTGTGTGTGTGTGTGTGTGTCAGCGTAGTAAAGCCATTGATCAGATGAAAATGACCAGTTAGCAAGTAAGTGTTTCCTGGGCCAGAGGCTTTTGAATAATGTGTTCTTCAGTTAAAAACAGCACTTTAAGCAATTGTTTAAACCTAACCATTTGGGAGCAAGGGAGAGAGCTTCATGAATAATTTATTTTCGAAAGAAAATATTGAGGGATCTGAACTTTTTCACCTTCCAAACCTTCTGGCTAGAGTGGAAATAAATACCACCAAGTGCTAGGATGCAGACCAATGCAGACAAGATGTGCACAAGCCTGTACACTGCACTCTTTAAACGCTTTGTGGAGAAAGGTGTAGGCGTGTAAACAGAGTTTAAAATAAGAGCTGGGTATGGAATTGCTGGAAGGGGTGTAGGATTTTAGATGTAACGTTGAACATACATTAGCATAGTGCCATGGGAAAGCTTGAAGTATGGGTAATATGTCCTTGTGCCTAAAAGGACTTTATCAAAGCATATCTGTTTGATCCCTGGTGCTTAAACATTATGCTTTCCACTTTCTAAATAGATCACCATCTTGTATAAATGGTATATCCTTGCTTCAAGGTTTAAGAAGAGAGTTTGGTGACAGTGTAGATATCTATATCACAGCATTGAAAGGACCCTACCCCCATTCCATGCCATTGAAGCCTCACCGTTTTGTACTATAGTACTGTCTGACATATGGCCATGGTGATTTGCCCTCATAGGTGGACTCTCATTAGCCGTCTTGATATTGGAGGAGTTAACACAGGCACTGATCCTGAGTGATACCTGGTGCTCCTCACCCTAGCACTGACAGTGCTGGTGTTTATTGAGTAGCTACTCTGTCTAGCATTACTGTCAGCATTTAAGTCCAATCAACCCTTTGAATCCTGGCTATGCCCTGAACTGGGTACAGTTATAGCCTTCATTATTGATGAGAAACTGAGGCTGGGGTACTTAGTTAACTGAGATCTCTGAGCTGATGTTCGTTCGTAATCTTTTCAGCATCCACATGGCAACTTCTTGGCATCCTCACCTCAGATCAGAAGTACTCAGCCTGGGTAGATAGTCCATGCCATGCAAGGGTACACTTAGTAGTTAGTCACAACCCTTTTTTAACCTTACAGCAAAGTAGAAGACAGCAATGATCCAAGAAGAATGCTAACAGACCTTGCTGCCGTCCCTGATATCAGATTTTCAGTCTGTCAAAGCCACTCTCACAAAGCCTGTTTTTTCCAAGTTGTCAGGGTAACGTGGTTGGAAGCATGTAACACACATACTCACAACAGCCAGGCGCCCTGCTTATATAACAAGAGCAAGACAGGGGAAGGGGGTGACTATATAAAGCAAGGGGCTTGAGTTGATGTTCATAACACTAACACAAAAATTAAATTGTTGTCTTGTTAGGAATAAACAGAAATCTTTGTTTTAAAAAGATACTCATTCGTGATTGGGGAGTGTATTAAATGCCATCACCAAAAGAGTGAGGCAGGAGTATCTGAGTCTTTAGGCACATTCTCCAGCAGAGGTGGACAGCTGAAGGGAGGCAGCTGGAATCACATCCTGCCCACAGCCATCCTGGAGTAAATGTTTTTACTGTGATGCAGTGATCTTTATGGATCCCATCTTCTGATTCTGTCCGTTGCTTCTGGGGACTTTAAACAATGATATGTTTAAGATAGGACCAGTCACACTTGAAAAATAACCCTTGAAATTATGTGGACTTAATTTCTAGCCATTTTGTTTCAAAAATACTAACCCCAGGGGATCTTTGTTCTCTACACTAAAATTTAATCTATTTGGAAAATTCCATTTACTTTCTGTAGAAGTAGACTGGCCATGGTTCCTGTGAATGATACGGTTACTATTATCCCTGAACACTGTAAAATGAACTTTGAAACAGTTGAGTTGGACCAAACAGGAATCATGCATGGCTCGGAATGGATGAGTGGACATTGTGCCTTGAGATTTTACTGGTCATTGTGCCCCAGGTTTCAAAAATATACATTTGGCTTTTTGTAGTTTTATTTGGGAAATTTTTTTCTTACAAAAGAAAGCAGATGAATCAAGTGTGTTTGCATCAGTGCTAAAACGTCACCCACATGAAAGGTGCTAGTTACCCAAGATGAGATGAAGTTGTCTTGATGTGGACTTGACCCAGCTTTTCCCTCACATAGAAGGAAAGGACATTGAATGAAATTACTATTTTATTCCAAAGATTGTCAGAAAGATTTCAAAGCAGACATTAACTGAGCAGGGACTAGCCCCTTACTTGGGTTCATCTGAGTGTGTCTAAGCACACACTTTAAACACACTCATTATTTCTCCAAAGTACATACAAAGAAACAGACTGACATTTTTCAAAGCCTCTTTAGCATGGTTTTGATGGCATTTAGATGGTGGCCAGAGTTCACTGCTGAGAAAGCAAAGCAGGTAAGAGCCCTGCTGCTGTGATCCAGAGACACGGTGGGACTGACTGCTCCAGGAAGGGAGCTCTAGATCCTCCTGCTTCTCTGTGAGCTTCTCATTGGCCACATTTTAAAAGTCCACAAGGAGAAAGTCCCTCAGAGTTCTAGGCCCATGCTGCCTTCAACGTTTTGTATCAGGTACTTGTTTTGTGTGACAGAAGCAACTTCAGGGAGGACAGGACAGTCCATCGCTGCAGGACAGACATGGTGGCCGTGTGAGGCAGCCAGTCAGATCCTAAATGCATTCGGGGAAACAGAACAGTGAATGCTGCTGTTCAGCTCTCTTTTTAGTTCAGTCCAGAACTCCAGCCCCATATTCAAAGTGACCCTTCTCTCCTCTCTGGGAATACCCTTTTAGGCATGGCCAAAGGTGTCCCCTAAGTGATTCCCAACCTAGTCAGTCAGCAACCATCTCAGCTTCTCACAGAGGCAAAGGTTTGAGATGGAAAGCGCTGTCTGTAGCTGCCTTCCAGCTCCAGTCTTGTGCTAGTCTTCCGAGGCCTGTTATTATAATGTGAGATCTGACAAACTCCTGGAGCAGGTTTCCAGCCGTAGTTCACTTAAGTCCCGCTCCCTTCCTCAAAGAGAAAGAATTACTAGAGGTGGCAGGCCCATGTTGTCATCTTTCTAGCCCGTGTGGGTCCTAGGGGACTCAGCATGGAGTGCTGTCCCCAGTGTTAAGGGACTACAGAGTGCAGAGCTTCCCCAGAGCAGTGGCAGCTGGTGAGTGAGGGCTCAGTTCTGCTGTGTGCCCTGCTGCCTTCATTAGGCCCTGACACAGAGGCCAGCGGCCAATCGTTATTTACTGTAGAAATCTGGAAAAAGCCGTTTCCCAGAACTGTCAGCAGGTCTTAGAACCTTCATGGAAATGATGAAAAGTCTGCCACTCTAATCATAAGCAAATGCTTTACATTGTTTAACAGCAAGTAATCTGCCAGCCACTTTGAAAACCACAAAGAACTCTTTGAATTAAGGCTGGAAACTACCAGAGCATTTCAAGCCGGACAGAAATGCTGTGTTGTTCAGAACCACCGCCCAGGCCGTTTTCCTCCCTCTTTCTAAAGGTCTCCATTGTGCCAATGTGAGCCTGCCATCACCGGCCAGCCGTCTGCCTGGCATGTAGTGGGGTTAAACCTGACTTGGTGGGCAAAGCCTCCCTTGAGCTGGTGAGCAAACAGTGTTGTTAACAAGAGTTTAATCTCCTTGCTGTGGTATTCATTAAGACAGAAAGGAACTTTTCCAGGGCACATTTCCTGTCCCAGGCCCCTCAGACCTGCAGGAGTAACTGTATGTGATTAGCTGGCTCTGAGTTTGAATCCCCACATCCTCTCCTAGCAAGCCTTCCACACTTAACCCAATGTCAGACCTCAGTGTGTCCTGCTGTCAGTTTCACTATTTTACAGGCCATGAGAACTCATTGAGCTGTCCTCACTCAGAGCTTCCTGTTTGCATGTTTGAGGTGCCTGTGTCCTGTGAGCTCCTTGTTGTGAGCTCCTCTCTTGCCCAGTTAGGAAAAGAGTCTTTTCATACCTTGTTCCCAAGGTGTGACTGGTTGAGTTCTTCTCGTCTCCCACTTATCACCCTTCATCATCAGTGACATCACTACCGCTGCTGTTTTCATCATGGGAAACTCTTCTGCACATGTAGTTAATTGTCCATGTTAACACAATTCCAAGTAGTCAGCATGAATGCAGTGTTTCATTAACTCTCTGCAGTGTGAGTCACTGCTGTCCTCATCAGGCAAGACCCGGGAACCTGAAAGAGAGCCATAGTCCTGCCTCTGGAGCCCACTGGAGGGTCTTGTGACCCTGCATGTGCATGCACGCACCTCTGCCTCACATCATGTGCCTGTGATGGTATTGGGAGATAGATAGACCTTAGTGGGACAGAGCAGGACTTCTGGTTATGAATGTGGACATCTGAGATTTCAGAGGGAAAGGCCTGGTGCTTGTTCTCTTGCCTTCTACTTCTAAAGCTGCTGCCATTTAAGTAAATAGTTGTTTTCTCCCTGCTATTCTAAGAGCCTCTAGTGAAGGGCAAGTTATGTGTGGACCTTGATTACTCTGCACATCCTACTTGGCCACATTCGGGCAATCCACACAGCTCCTGTGAACTCTGGTGGGTAGATGCATCCTATAAATTGAAAAACTGCTTCCTGTGGTTCTACGCAGCCTATAGGTAGATGCTCGTTCCCTTCTGCCACAAGCCCTAAAGAAGTTTCAAGAGATAGACCTGAGATCAGCAAAGACAATGTATTTTGTTTGAGCTATCCTTGCAGTAACCCTGCTGTTAGAAATACTGATAGTGTACACTAAAGTCCCTCAAGTTTGATAGATTCCAGTTACTCCCAAAGGTCAGGGAAGGCAGTGTTCCGGTCACCTGAATTCTCTACAGTAACTACCATTCAGAGATGGGCAAGCCTAAAAAGCTGTGTAATTGCTTCTTCGTGCATACAGTAACCTCTTAGGAAATGCATGTTGAATTGGCTAGAGATAGAATGAACCATAGATACCATCTGATCCAAGCTATATGAAACTGACACAGGGAGAAGCAAATTATCTGCCTGATGGGACAGTCAGTGTGAAGAACCGGGATGTCTTCCCTCAGCTGTGCTTTTCTCAGTGAATGCATTACCCTGTATGTTCAGTCTGTGTGAGCTGGAAGAGAATATGGGGTTAGAAGGACCTTGCTGCTTAATTCCAGGTGGTAGGTGCTTACTCTGTGGATATGTGTGGAGGGGCATACATGTGTGCTCAGCATTCTGGGCTTTGGCTATGTTCTTTCACATCTTCAAAACCACTCTGTAGACAAAGATGGTGTTATGTTCTCACCCTATGAAAGATGAAGCTCGCCCAGTAACTGCCTTTATGCCTCAGTGCTAGAGCTGAAGCTTGGGCCCAGCGGCTACATAACCAACCTGTGTGCCAGCTTTCTGCTTGTTAATGTGAAAAGGACTTTGGTTGTGCTTCTCTAAGGACAATATCTTGCTTCAGTTATAATGTATGGGACTAAATGTATCAAAGCTGTTGCCTGAATTCAAATGTGTGTGACACTCTTTGTAGTAGTCCATGAGTAGATAGGCCAAACTAGATTTGTGGGATGGGGCTGTCCTGCAGAAACTGCTGTGGGCAGTGCCTGCATGGAGCCCACTGGTTTTCCCAAGCTGCACTTGGCTCAGGAAGGCAGCACTGGCTGCTGCCTGGCCTGGGTTTTTTTCTATGGGAAGACTTTGGGGGTGGTGTTTTTGTTTTGTTTTTCTTGTTAAATAGCAAATTCACTTTTAAGCTATTGCCCTTGGGAGCTGCAGGAACAGCCTGTGGACAAATGAGAAAGCACCTTTGTCTGTGGAGGGCGGGCATGGGACCCTCTAGCAGCTTTGATCTCCTACTCTCAACACTGCTTTCTTGTCTTCTTGTTCCACAACTGGGCTGCCCCACCCTGAGGCATGAGATTATTACTTCTCGTGTCTGTCACATAGCTTACGTCTTCTAAAGGTGTCCCTAAGTTGTCAACACCATTGGCATGAAGTGTTTCATAATATCCTTAATTCTACTTAAGTATGACTCTGGAATCAGAACAATGTCCCAATATGTTTCTGCTTCTGGTAAATTCCAAGTCTGTTTCCTTCTTGAATGGGTCTTGCTAGTAGTGTCTGTGGGTCATGGCTGTTCTCTGTTTTCACCTGGTTGGTAATGTGCTGATTTATATCCATTATAATTTTCTTCTGCTTCTTTGGAATTTATTTGCTTCAAATTTTCTGACTTTTAAATGGAAACTTAGCTACTTGGTGATTATATAATTATTTGAAAGCTATAAATTTTTCCCTAAGCATAGCTTTACCTGCATTCTATACATTTTTTATTTATTTGGTTATCATTTAGTTCAAGATTATTTTCTGATTTTCCTTGTGATTTCCTCTTTGGCTTCTGAGATTTCTAGAAGTTGACTGTTTAATTTTTTAAATAACCTGGGAAGGAATTCCTGTTGAATCTTTGTCAATGGTCTTTAACATCTATTTTAGTTGCGTGACTTCTGCATGAATTTGAGACTTGTTTGAAGGCCACTGGCTTCTGGTCTCCCTTGTACCCTGAGAAGACTGTGTCCCGCAGGTCACACACATGAGGGCACAGCCCTGCTGCCTTGCTCTCCACACCTCTCCTGTCACTGAGAGGCTGTGGACTGTCCTAGGAGCCCTCACTTGGATTGTCTGGACTCCTACTTCAGTACTTCTTAAATGTTCCCACTCTTAAGCTTTGTGTCTTTTCACCTGAGAAATTCTTACATGGCCCTGGAACAGAAAGATAAAATAGGCATGCCTGTCAGACATTTGCTATGTTTATTTCACAGACAATTCTTTGGTGTACATATAATTTGCATGCCATTTCACTGGGTGTGTTTGTTTATTTTACATAAAGAATTATATCTTGGCTGAGGAGGAGATACTGCAAGTGTATAGCATCTTTAACAGAGTTGATTAATGATTTTGGTTTTGTCATCAATGCCAAGACTGCCTCTTCTTATAAATACACAATACAGAATGGCAGAAGTATATTTAGGACCATTTCAGAATTTTTAAGAATTCCATCATAATCCTACACCAAAAATCACTTAATGCTTTTTTTCTTTAAGAAACCAAGCCAGCAACTAAGTATTAGTTTGTGTTCTGACACAATCAGTGCAGAGGTGTACACTGGATACATACCTGCCAAGAGGACTAGCAACAGGAAACACTGTCTTATGTTTCTATAGGAGCAGAAAACTTTGTATGTACAGTATAAACCCTGCAGTTCAAAACATGCAAAGTCTTGACTTCGAGCCACAGTATTTCAGGCAGTTTGTGCTTTTGTGTGGTGCAAGGGCGTATATGGTGTGGAATACCATGTTGTATGTTCATAACCAAGGCTAAGTGAAGTCACTTGATATACTCTGGGCAGGTGCTTGCCAGAATCATCTGAGATTCATGATACATTTGGTCTTGAATCTATTTTTGTTTGTGTATTCAGAAACCTCTTATAGTTGCCAGTGGATTGCAAACCCACAGTTTAAGAAATGGGGTCTGGCGCTGGAGAGGTGACTCAGCAGTTGAGAGCACCAGAGTTCAGTTCCCAGTACCTATTTTGGCCAGTTCTCAGCTACCTCTGAGGCCATCTGCACTCATGTGCATAGACTCACATACCTAACCTACACATATTTAAAAATAAATTCTTGAAAAGTAAGTTGGGTTCTAGATTATTTCACTCTTCTGAGTCTTTTCATTCTTTTTTTAAAAATCACTCTTAAGACTTCCCTTGCGGAAGAAGCAAGCCGGGTGGAGGGGCCGCACCCAGGACCCGGAAGGCAGAAGTAGAGAAGAAAGGATCCCAACCCTTAGTGCTTCCTTCAGAACAATGGCCGAATTCATGGACTATACTTCAAGTCAATGTGGGAAATACTACTCATCTATGCCAGAGGAAGGAGGGGCAACCCACGTCTACCGTTATCACAGAAGGAAGGCTCCAGAAATGCATGTGTACTCAGACATAGGGCATGGTCAAGAGCAGAGAAACGGCAGAGGAGAGACATCTGTTGGTCCAGGAAGCATCTATCAAACATCAGAACATTCTCAAGAGGTATCCTGGCCTGCCCAGGACAACTCGAAGGACCTCTACATTGAAGTGTATCCAGGGACTTATTCTGTCACTGTGGGCTCAAGCCCCTTAACCAAGAAGACTCATGTGGTCGCAGTTGACTTGGGGCAAAGTGTGGACTTGGTCTTCCCCGTATAAAGCTGACCATCACTGCCACTGTTCCACTTTTTAAGTATCAAGAAGAATAAAACCACATTATAATTGTCTTAATAATGATATGTTGATCCTACTTTTAATGCTGGCTGTTGGGGGGCAGGCCCTTATGAACTGGAATCTCTTACAGAGCTCATTTTACCTTGAGATTGTAAAAGTCCCCCGTCCTTGTGTGCCTAGAAACAATGATGTAATGGTGCTGTGTGAACAGCTCTTACTACTGGCTTTTCAAATAAGTGTTACTTATGATAATAAAGGAATAGATTTGGAAAAAAAAAAAAAAAAAAAGACTTCCCTTGCTTAGAAATGATTGCCTTCCCTTTTTGTTTGGAGTGGATTGCCATAGAAATGTGGAGCTAGGGCTGGAGAGATAGCTTATTGGTTAAGAGCACTGACTGTTCTTCCAGAGGACCTGAATTCAATTCCCAGCATCCACATGGCAGCTCACAACTGTCTGTAATTCCAAGATCTGACACCCTTACACAGTTATACATGCAGGCAAAACACCAATTCACATAAAATAAATTAAAATATTTTAAAAAAAAAAGAAATGTGGGGCTAATAGGCCGGGTTTAGGGGGCATGAGACATGGTTAGCAGGTAGTCAAGTGATTGGTCTTTGTTATCTTCTGACATACAATAAAAGGATCTGAAAGATGGCCATGTTTTTTTGAGACAGGGCTTCTTTGTGTAGCTCTGGTTGTCCTATAACTCATTCTGTATACCAGACTTGCCTGGAACTCAGGAACTCCAAGATATACCTGCCTCTGCCACCCAAGTGCTGGGATTAAAAGTAGCTGCCTGGCTAAATTGCTACTTTTATTTTGTTGTGTTTCTCAAGACAGGGTTTCTCTGTGTAAGAGTCCTGGCTGTCCTGGAACTCACTTTGTAGACCAGGCTGACCTCAAACTCACAGAGATCCTCCTGCTTCTACCTCACAAGTGCTGAGATTAAAGGAGTGTACCACCTGCCTGGTCTGTTACAGTTTGTTTCAGGTCCTGTAAACCACCATTCCGTCTCAGTGGAATCCTAGATTTGGCCTACAGCCATACCTTCCTGAACATACCCAGTCTCTTCTGATCTTGGAAGCTAAGCAGGGTCTATCCTGGTCAATACTTGTATGAGAAAATCCTAAGTATGGTTCCACTGATAGCAGTGCTCTGGCAGCTTTTATGGCAGAATATGGCAGAATGGCTGTGCATATGCCCAATGCTTCCTTTCTCTCACTGAGTGCTCCCCTTGCTCACGCTGCATTCTCAGACACATGGTCCAGCACTATCATCTTCCCTGTGATCAGTCATCACAGTCCTTGTATCCTGGTCTTGCTGAGCTAAATACCCCAGCTTCTCCTGGGATGCCTGACCATTTCTCCTCCTTCAGTAGGCAAGTAAAGTATGGAAGTAAAGAGTTATCTAGAATAGAGAAAGAACCACAATAATTTACAAATACACAAACCCTTTTGCAACCAAGCTATTGTTGAATTATCTGCTTTGGTGGGTGTTTCTAAGCTTAGTTGCATATAAGATTTTTGTCATGACCTTCAGCTAACCCATTGTTTGCATAGCTTTCTTCAAATAAATTCACGTTTTAAAACTAGGCCTCTATAGCTACATGGCTGAGCAAAATGGTGTTTCTGAAGTCACTGGTTGTTATTTGCTGGTTAGTACTTGGCAGTGGTCTGAGAATGTTCTCCATCTAAAGTTGAGAGGTCCCAGACCTGGTGTCTGCTTCCCACCTGCTGATTCTGTTTGATATGGATTTCTAAACAAAGCCACATTTTCTGAAACTAAATAGTCTAGGAAAATTCTGCTAATAAAATGCTGTTTAATTAAGGAACAGAATATCTAAACTTTCACTTCATCATTAGTCAAGAGCATGTATGTTGCTGTTACCCTCCAATTAACTTCAGTATTCAGATCATTGTATTTCATACTCTAGCACATGGAATTTCAGTGTTGTTTTTGTGTTGTGTTTGACTTAGGAAGAACTTTTCACTATTCGCTTGAGGGAGGGAGTATCTCACTAATCAAGAAGTTGTTAGCAGCTTGGGCTGGTGGTTGACCTCCAAGGCCTGAGGTAGTTCATATGCTGCAGCAGTGGGCAGAGACAGTACTGTTCTTCCTCCATTGTGAGAGAAGGACCTGGGTGCTTGGGGGGAGACAGATAGAATGGACAGTCAGAACACTGAAGAAGGCTTGGCAGCAGGTTGCTGGTGACATCACAGATAGGTAGTACTGTTGCTGACTACATTTCCCACCTCTCCTGTCCTGTTCAGTATCGAGGTAAACCCCCCCCCCCGGGTGAGATATGTTTTAAATGGGGTTTATTTTGTGAAAATCACTTCCAAAACAGAGAAGGTTTTAAGAGAAAATGAAGGGATAAGGTTGCAGCGCGCCGGAGCGTTTCTAAGGAAAATTCTTCATCCCCACACCGCACGTCCGAACTCCCGTGCCGCTGGCCTGAACTGCGCAAGAAGCCGCGCAACTGGTCGGGAACTCTCGAGAGAGAGAGAGAATGCCGGCTTCCTGTCCTGTTCCTCTCCCTCGGAGGTCTACTTCCGGAATCCTTTCCAGTTAATCACACCCCGCTTGTCTCCAGTCCTCTGACGAGATCGTTCACATATATAGTTCCTGATTTCCTGATACAGTTCAGGCCTCCTGTCTTAGTAGTTTGTTTATTTCAAATTAAGACACTCACACTTTATCGCTGCAGAAAGTCAGGGCAGGTACTCAAGGCAGGAATTGAAGCAGAGGCCATGGAGGAACACTGCTTACTTGGCTTGTTCCCCTTGGCTTGCTTCATTGAGAGAAATACCCTACAGATTTGCCTGCAGGCCAGTCTGATGGAAGCATTTCACCAAGGGAGAAAATGCCCCAATAATAATGACCAGGATGCATCTCTTTTGCCAAACACAAACAGAAGATGGAAAAAGAGAAGCCTGGGGTTGTGGTCCACATCACATAGCCTGTCAGGGTCCAGCCTCCAGAGGAAACCTCCATCCAAGGCTTCAAGTGTAAGCTGAGGACGCTGGGTAGGTGGGGGTTGTCAAGAAAGTGAACAGGAGACTGCTACTGCCACCTTTCTACCACAAACACAAAGCCACCCAGTCCATGTGCCTTTGCTATGCTCCCTTGTGAATGAAAAAAACAAAAGGAGGAAAAGAAAAATGGAAAGGAAAGGACATGGCTGCTTCTAGGTATGGTAGAGGAAAAAGTTTATTGTAGATAAAGAGAGAGCATAGATAGAGGCAACGTCATTTGGGACAGTCCAGGATGGATATAACCAGGCTGATGAGGTGAGGAGGGGGGAAAGAGAACCAGGCACCACAACCAGGAGGCCAAAGGTACAAATGAGGCTGGTAACTAAATGTGTGGATTATATATGGAAGAGCCTCTGGGGGAAGAGCAACCCAGTCCCTGGGCTGGACAGTTCAG
Organism: Sigmodon hispidus; assembly: GCA_004025045.1. NCBI lineage: Eukaryota > Metazoa > Chordata > Mammalia > Rodentia > Cricetidae > Sigmodon > Sigmodon hispidus. The sequence continues at coordinate 54,614 of PVIH01005238.1, forward strand.
GGTAGATGGCAAGGTATGCCAACCATACCCTGTAACAACAGGTCTGATTTGGTATGTGAAATAGGCATCTTGGTCATTTGACTAAGGTTTGAAACTTAACACCTTGCCTCCACTGGATGGTAGGATTTAGGAACCATTTACCCCTGCAGGTCTGCAGCCTTTTAGCCAGACCTCAGTGCTCCCCAGCCCTTTTGGCCCTTGCCTTTGGATAGGGCCAAAAGTCTAGTTGATGTTCTGTGTGGGCCAGCCTCCTCTGCACAGTGCAGTGCAGAGAGTCAAATGAAAATGCCCAGCACAAGTCTGGCCTAGAGCCTTGCTTCCTTTAGCTCACCTTGTACTAACTCATAATGCAAATCTTGCCTAAGCAAGCACCCTGCCTTCCTTGTAAGCACCATGCTAGGAAAGGAGTTCTACTTTCTAGCAGGAATGGAGTGAGATGTTAGCAAAAACAAAAGCCTGGGAGAATTTTCTGCGCTCAGGCTATTCTTGGGTGGGGGTCTTCAGGCTGCACTGCTTTCACTGAGGCTTTGCATTCCACTGTACTCAGGCACAGAGTCTTACCGTTTGTTGGGGAGGAAGACTGTATTTTTTTGTGTGAAGGGAGCAGCTGACGTTAACTGTGTATTCTGAGTTGAAAGCTTACATATTGCATTCTTCCCATAGTCTTTGCAACTGGATGAAGTAGATGATGTCCTTAAGATACAAGGCCAAGACTAAAGAGGGCTGAGATGAGGGCACAGGAAGACTGAGCACCTGGGTCCCTTTGCTTCTCAAAACTCTTGTTTGTCAGGCGTCTAAGGGCCATTTGCCAGTGTCTGATGAGAGACAGCTGCCACAGTGGAGCAGGTAGACTTGGCCATTTGTGGTGATCTGTTCTGGTGGCCCAGGCAGCATCAAGCAGACAGTTTTCCAGATGTGTGGGACAGGTTGTGATAAGTGATGGGAGGGGTGAGTGGTTTTCATGTGGGGACCTCAGAGAAAGTTCTACTCAGCAAAAACTTGTAGGGGTTTGGCTTAGAAGGAGCAGTTGGGAATTCGCCAAGTTCTGCTGTCCACCTTGATGCCACTTCTGTGTCCTCCTAACCATTTGCCCATATCACTGTTGCCAGGAAGGCCAGCCTCACTGGGCTGCACCTTCTGTTGGTGACACTCTCAGGGTTAGAGCTGGGACTTGGAGAAGAAACAGTTGCAAGAGAAGGTTGGATTCACTCTTGTGATCTTTTTTGCTTTGTCCCAGTCTGATTAAATCTTTCCAGTTTAAATAAAACCTAGCATTTATTGAGTGTGTTTTGTGTAGTGTTATCCCCAGGGCTGGAGATGGAGCCTCCGACTCTCTTGTCAAGTAGTTGTCTGATAAGTAGAATTATAAGAAGGCAGTTGTTATACAAAAGTACATTTGTCCCTGGATTGTTTGTGGTTTCCTAGAGTGTACTGACCCATTGGGACAACCAGTACACATTTGCTTAAGGTTTTGTTCTGATAGGACCAAGTGTGTGTACAGAGATGGTGATCACTGTGAACATCACCCCTCTACATTCTCGGGACCGTAAAATACCACAGGATAATGAACTCTTACTCTGTATGCAGGCAGCAAACTGACCTATGGCAACTTGCCACCATTGTCTGGATACTTCCATAAAAGAGCCGTAGATGAGCAGGCTAGTGTGCACGTGTGACCGGTCTTCATCTGTGACAAGGGATGCCAAGGGACACTCCTAGAATTGAGAAGGTGTTTGTGGTCTGCCCAGAGTGGCCATTTCCTCTCTCATATCCACTCACCACCCTGAGCCCATCTGAATTGTATCTTTAGCCAGGTCCTGAGGAGATGAGTGACAAGTGACATGGTAGTTACTGTTAATTAGTGTTTGGGGAAGTGGAACCCACCTTCATGGTTTTGTTGTGTGGATATGTAGACAGAAGTTTTACCCAGTCCCCACAGTCCGGACAAATCTCTCCCACCTGCCGTATTACAATCATTTAAAATTATTCAGAAGTGTAATACTAATTGACAAACTGTTTGGTCTGTGGCTCAGACTTCTCACTTGCTAGCTCTTGCATCTTAAGTCAGCCCATTTCCATGAATCTATGTATTGCCAGGTGGCCAGTGGCTCACTGGTACTTTCCCATCTTGCTTCTTAGGCATCTGGACCACATCTCCCTGACCCTGCCTTTCTTCTTCCTCCAGATCTCTTGGATTCCCTTCCTTGTTGTCTCCTGTCTTGCCATAGACCAGAACAGCTTCTTTATATTAATTAATAGTAGCAACACAATCACAGTGCACAGAAAGACCATCCCACAGAATGAATGGGCTTTCCCTTCCCTCTCTTAAGCATTCAAGGGTTTACAGAGAAGGTATTGAAACCAATTAACCCAGTTTCCTGCTGTGGCCTCTCTCAAGCCCTTTACGTTCACTTGGCACTGGATGAACATTTATTGAAGGAACAGAAAGGGTGGGATTCTCAGGTAATTGCATTTTGTTACTATGCATGTGAAAACTTCCTCACTTGGTTTTACAACCACAGGGTACTTACAAACCTAAGGGACAAGCTATAGTGTGTAAGAAATCTTTGTTCATGGGCTTTGGGTTCAGTTCACCCCTTAACCTCATGCTCATCTTGGGCAAGCCACTGAACCTGTTTGTTTGTTTCTTCCTTGCGCTGCTTACTTCCTGGAGTTGAGTGAGTAAAAGACAAGAGAGTGCTTTGAAAGCAGAATCTTGGACACCTGGGAGAGCCAGCTCAGCTGTCCAGTTCCCTGAAAGCCAGGTGGCTTTCCATCCTCTGTGTGCTGCATCACCCTGGACATATATGAACATACTGACTGCTGTAGGTCTCTGTAAGTACTGTTAATGCAGAGATAGATAGGGATGGTTTACAGAGTCCCTTCCTTCTCTAAGTCACTCCAAGAGGTGTGTGTCTAAATTAGGATTTCCTCCTGAGATTAAAAGACAGCTTGGGATAAAAGGGTTTATTTCATCTTATAACTCTGAGATCATACTCTGTCACTGAGGGAAGTCAGAGCAGGAACTGAAGCAGAGGCCATGGAGGAACGCTGCTTACGCTTACTGCTCTGTTCCTCATGGTTTGCTCAGCCTGCTTTCTTATACAACTTAGGACCACCTGCCTAGGAGTAGCACCACCCACAGTGACTGGGCCTTCCTGAACCAGTCATTAATCAAGAAAACCCCCTATAGACTTAGCTGTGGGCCAGTCTTAAGTAGACATTTGCCCAGTGAGGTTACTCTTGCCAGATCACTCTAGCTGTGTCGGGTTGACACAGAACTAGTCAGGACAGTGTGTAAAAGGTTTCCTTTCCAGGTGGTGTTAGTTCATAAGATGCCCAGGAGCCTGTGAGGCTATTGCAGACAGCAGCCAGGCTTGTGTGTGCTGGGACTGTGTACTGGTCAACTTCCGGAGATGGAATAGTAAATTCTTTGTTTGCCTGGGTGTTCACCTTCAAGGAGCATTTGCACACACTCAAGAGCAGGGTCACCCTCCCTTGGCCACTCCCATCCCTAGGAAGCCACTCTCCCCAGACATAGGTGAGGAGTTTCACGGCTGGTAGGTATCTTTCCTTAGAAGGGTTAGCAAGTAGCTCTCAGTGCTGGGGTGGGAAAGGAGTGTTCAGAGATTGAGCAACCTGAGCAAAGCACTCCCTAGTCTGTCTTCAGTACACCTATTCCTGCTTTCCAGCACACATTTTAGAAATTACTTTTCATTTCTTGAAAGACCAACCAGGCATCCTGTCAGCCTCAGTGCCCACATTTTATAAATGTGGATGTGAGTAAGACTGACCTGTATCTGCAGCCTCCTCCTTCAGCATCAGTGGCCAGTGGTTGTTTCATCTCCCTCCCATGGAGTCGATACACAAACCCTCATCTGTTTACTGTCAGAGGCCACACAGGCTCATGGGTATGGACAGGTGTGGAGGAAAGTCTTCTCCCACTTCCAGATCTTGCAAATGTCTTTGTTCGTGGTCACTCTTGGCTTTATCCTCTCTGGATAAGTAGTTTATTGTTAATACATGCATCCATACTCTGAGGTTATGTATGGGTAGAGAAAGTGAACAGCATGGATCTTACACACTGTGTGGGGTGAATGCTATTTAAATCTGGATGGAGCAGCTAAACATCACACTAACATAAAATCCTTGGCTTGGGGCCAGGTTTGTTGTGTTTATGGGTTGGTTTTGTGCGTGTGTGTGTGTGTGTGTGTGTGTGTGTGTGTGTGTGTGTGTATGTGTGTGTGTGTCCTTTAAGGAGGGGGTCAGACTTAGAGCACTAAGCCATCTGTCCAGTTGAATATGTTAAGTCTTTAATAACAAATCATTTGCAGTGTGTCTTACCATGTAGAGTAGAAAATGAATATTTTACAGAAGTGTTATCTTTAGAAACGTCTTCCCCATTCCCTGTTGTTATCATTTTGGTGGTGTTGTCTCGATTTGATAGTGTACATCTTTGTACTACTGTTTTGCAGAATTAATTAGTTCATTAAAAGTGGCATTTTAAACCGGGTGTGTCAGTACAATGTGCTTCTTTAGAAGGCTCATGCTTCTGCAAGAACAGATGCGGGGTTCTGTGGGCAGACATTAAGCCTCAAGACTTAAAGGGTCTCTGCTGCTTTCTTTGAGGTATGTTTTGCAATGAGCTCTGGCTGCCATTGTTCATGACTTTCTGTGGCTAATGGAGTAACCTCTGGCATACCTTACCTCTTCATCTGCTACAGAGAACTGTACATCTTGCATAATGACCTAGTCTGGGTTATGTGGGAATCTCTAATGTACTGTCTGTCCATTCAACCAGTGTTTAAGGAACCCCAGGCTGTGTGGCAAGGTGCCAGGATAGCGCAAGGAAAAGAGAAGTCACATGACCCTAGAGAATTCTGTAGGGAAGTTGGTTTACGAATGTGGAGAGGTGACAATTTAAAAGTGCTGTAGGAGGTAGGGTGTACTGATTGGTGGATGGGGACAAGGAAAGCCAGGGAAGGCTTTCCTGAGGAAGTTAGCCTAAGGAAGAGTGACCAGGATTTTGTGGTGGGCCCATCTGAGTAAAGAGTGTTCCAGAAAGAACTGCTCAGTGTGAGGAAGATGTCAGCAGCTGAGGCTGGAAGGTAACAACAGCTGCATTGAAGGATCTCCTTGGCCTCTGAGGACTTGAGATTGAAGTTTCTTCTGAGCTCTGCCTCAGCAGTGTTTCAGAAAGCACATTCCTCTAGAAGGCATGGGTGGTGTGCCTTTGCCCTGCAAAGCTGGTAACCCATAGTCAGATCACCTCGAAGGCCCTGTAAATAGATTCATGACCTTGTTGCAAAGACAGTTATTACAGAGCTGGGTGCCGAAAGGATTTTGGGGAAAGGGGTGCTTAAACACTGAAGGGAATGTAAGTGAGTGCTGGGAAATAGCATGGAAGTTCCTCAGAAGGTTAAAAATAGAAGCAGCATGTGACTTAACAGTCCCACTTCTGGATGTCTGTTCACAGGCTGTGTGATCAGAATATTGACAGGCATCTGCGCCTGTACTCGCTGCACTGTTAGTCACCGTAGTCAAGATCTGGGATCATTAGGAGTGTCCATCAGCACATTAACAGATAAGAAAAACATGGTGTGGGCACAATGAATACTTATAACAAGAAGTAAACCCTGTCAGTCTGGAGGAGCATGGAAGTTGTTGTGTTAAATGAAATAAGTCAGACACAGACAGATGAAATGTTACAAGGTGTCACTTATGTGTCAAATCTAAAAGGGTTTAATTCATAGAGGGAGACAGTAAAATGGTGGTTACCAAGGGCTGGGGGATGAGGGAGAAACTAGGGGAGATGCTTTCTAAAATATACAGTCTCAGGAGTACATTCAAAATATCCAATATAGAGTATAGCAGCCAGAGTTAGTGATAGTTTGTACATTTGCTGACAGAAAAAGTGGTAAAGCTTGTATGTGTTCATTAGCTCAATATTAGCCGTTTTATAGTGTGTACTTATTTCAGAGCACACACAGGGTTAATATGTGCAATATTTAATGTTCCAGTTAAAAAGTAAAAAAATTCACCTAATAGTTGTATTTTAGAAATATGACTCTATGATCCATACAACTACTAGATGTTATACACACTACTATATAATTGTGCTTATTCCAAGGCTGTGTGTGTGACTGATACAATGATACATACAAGCAGGCAGACAGAATGCTCACTCCATGAAAATACCTTTCCTGAAAAAAAATCCTTCTGCTTTAGCAGGTAACAAAGAAAACCAGGGGCCTTAATTCTGGAAGGGTCTATATAGGGATACTTCAACCAGGTCCACAGATAGACTCTAAGAACTGTAAACTGCAAAAGTTGTATGTTTAATGCCACATAGACATCAGTTTTTAGTTCTTAGTACCTTCTCCTCAGGATCTGTGACCCGAGAAAGCCAAAAATGTGCTGATGAAGGAATTTGGAAGACACCGAAGTCTTACATATTTACAAAAGGCCTTTATCTTTTGGAAGAAATAGTAGCATTCTACCAAGCTGCTGCAGTGTGCTACATGGAGATATTAGCCATCCTACAGAACAAGAACTGCCTCGTGAGGTGGTGTTATCTACAGACCACCTCTTGGGGATGCTGGTCAGTGTGTTGCTGGGTCAGTGGGCCTCCAGAGCCCCTGTGTTCTTCAATTCTCCAGTGGAGGCCATTTAAAGAAATAAAAAAACAAAGCTTAGCATCCAGGTAGGAGTGATGAGTCTAGGGGTGGGAGTAAGGGGGGGGGGTGCTGTCTGCTGCCACAGAGACACTGAGCAGTGAGACTGAGGTCAAGTCCCAGGAAGCCATTTGGGTCCTGGTGTTGAGGAGTGTTGTTTGCTTATTTTGGAAACCACTGAGTGCCTTCATTAGGGACAGGGCAGAGAAACGGGACACACTAGTTACTTAAAAGTTAACTTTCTGCCTGAAAATACTGAAATTAAGATTAACACCTTGATTTGAACCTGTGGTTTCTAGAATTTTTGTGTTTCCAGGCAAGTTCTTAGGCCACCTAGCTAAGTGTTAGAGTAAAGGAGAACCAGCAGCTTCTCCATTTTTGAAAGGCTCCTGTAATGCAAATAGGAACAGCAATCCTTCCAAGTTATTACCCTGTTAACAGGTTGACAGATATGTGCAAATTGTGACTCACTGCTCAATTTGGCTCCAAATTAATGTCTTTCCTTGTGGGTCTCGTCTGCTCAAGTGTGGACTCGTCAGCACTGCAGTGTGGCTGCTTGTTTGCGTGCACTCGAAAGGTAAAAATTAAAGTAATTTGATTCTGCCACAAAGCAGAATGTGACATATGGTGGCAGTGTGGGAGAAGAGCCGTTCCTTCTTACTGTCCTTAGCCCTGCTCCAGAAGCAGCCACTCTGCAAGCTCCAGGAGGACACCCGCTGTCTTGGGAGGCAGTCTTCTAGAAGCACTGCCAAAGACCACTCCCCACACATACCAGCCCCCATCCTCTGCTGAAAGAAAGCCGTTTTTGCCTCCAGACTTTTAATCTGGTGTGGCAAGCCTCCCTGGTTTCTGTCAGGTTACTAGTGGCTCATTTGTATCTCTAAGGCTGGGTCTATTCAAAACTGGAGTGTTTTGATATCTGCATCTAAAATCTAAATACTGTTTTCCTCAGCTAAAGGTGCTGCTGACTTTCTTTCTTTGGTTCTTTTTGGCAAATACATGTCACCTGTAACAAAGGGATCTGCATCTCCTTTATGTTAGGCCTGCAAAGAAAAACAGTCTTTTTAAAATTCATTTCTGCTCAATGGAATTTTCAAATGAGTTTGCTGAGCCTTATCTAAGATCACAGGCAGGCTGGTGGGCAGGAAGAAACCACAGAAAACCCACCCTGGGCCTCTTCATTTTCCTAGGAACTGTCTTTCTTCTGTGGTCACTTTCCCTTCCAAATAAAGGTCCCATTATCAATAGGGTTCAGAAATGGGCAGGGGTGCTTACCATTTGCCCACTGCAATGCTGGATGCTACAAAAGAAATCTGGATTAGGTGGCTGGTTCGGAATTCTAGAAGAGTGCAAGGTGAGGTTGTCTCCAACTTTCTTGTGTGACCCAGGATCATCACATAATCCACTGTAGGTTTTCTAGCCTGCTAAGGATCTGATTTTCCAAGTGGCACGTGAAAGGTTTCAAGGTGAAAGATAGAAGGCAGAGCAAGTTATGATGTGTCTTTGGGCTGAACTTTGCATATTCATTGACTATTGATTGAGGACTATGCAGAAGACACTGCTTGCCCCCTTGCATTAGCATATAGTTAGCAGTGACCTTCATTCTCAAAGGACGAGGCTGTTTGCTTCAGGTGAGTCTGAAGAAATGGGTTGAAACCACATGTGTGAATTAGGAAAAGTATTAGGAGATAGACAGTGCCAGCACTGCAGTTGGTATGGCTTTGTCCTTGTCCAGCAGACACCAGGCAGTGCCACACTGATGCCTTCCTCTCTTCAGTCACCTTTGTTTGCAGTGGCATCTGTGCTTGGATGCCAGGATGTGCTGGGAAGCTGTGAGTCAAGGGATCGCACCAGACTACAGTGTTTCCTAGATACTCAGAAACGACATCTCCAAAGCTACTACATCTCTATGGGGTGTAGGGCCTTACCTTCAGGAAATGCCTGCAGCAAGTTCAGCTTCTAATGGCAAGCCTCACGTGATGGTCCTCCTGAGAGGGGAACACCGAAGGCACCCAGTCGATGGGCTACTTGAGGACTGTCAGAAGCCCTGCTGCCACCTTCTCCAGGAGCACCCAGACAGCACCACCTCAGATAGAACTACCTCCCACCTGCCCTCTGCCCTCATCAGTGGTGACCAGGCCTTCCTCAGCCTCTCCTGTCCTCCTTTCATATGAAGACTGGTAACTGCTTTCTGACTTCATTAGCAGAAATGTTGGTGTTCACTTTTAACAGATGCCATTCTGCTGTGTGCTGTTTCTCATGAGCCCCAACTTTCTAACTGAAGTTTTTTATCATGTGATCAAGAAGCTTATCTCTACTTTCCTCAGAAGTATACCTTAGCATGTCCTTAGTGGAATGGGCAAGTAATTTAATTTGCTACATCCCAAGACCCCTTAATGGGAAGTTTCAGGTCTTGGCTGGTGATTGTACACATCCTTTGTGTCTGTGGACTAGATAGTGAGCTGGCATGGTTTCCTATGTAGGGAGCAGAGCCAGCTCTGTGTGTGCTGTGGGCCAGCATGTTTCCAGTGAGCCTCTACTACAGGGTAGGAAGGCTCTTGGGACCACCCGCCAGCACACTTGTCATCTGTGAGTCCTTAATAAGTACTCGGCACCATGCCAATTGCTTAATGCCAGTGGTCTCAGTGAGTATCAAACCCTAGGAGATGCAGGCCAGTGGAGAGGTGAAAATGGAGCTTCCAGCTCAACTGATATATTTGACTGTTACTAAGACAGGCTTTGGAGTCAGGGAATTTAGGAGTAAAGTGGTAATGGGGACCTAGAAAGCTAAGCAAATAAAAGCCAAGCAGCAATCCAAGAAAACTGAAAGCACAACTATTAAGTCCAACTAATGAAGACATGGCTGGAGCACAGGGCTGTGCTTAGAGTGGATTCCTGTAGAGGGGACATCCCAATGGAAAGTTAAGGTGCATTCAGGGCACTTTATTTGAAATATAAATATAATCACTTAAAACAGAGCCCCTTTACAAAAAGCCATGGAAGGAAAAAAAAGAGATGTTTTCATAAGGGGCCATGTAATTTTGTCTTCTTTAAAAGATAATCACAACAACTAAAAGTTGTTGATGTATTAAGTATGAAATGAAGTCTTCACACCTGTGGATTCCCAGCCTCCACCAGGGCTCCAGCTCATATTTATATACTTCTTCCACACCCAGGTACGTAGATGATGTGATCAGCCGCATTGACAGGATGTTTCCAGAAATGTCCATTCATCTATCCAGACCCAATGGGACTTCAGCAATGCTTCTGGTAAGATCTTTTTGCCTGTGTGTGGGAATTTGTCACAGAAGGAAAAAACCTGTCTTAAAGCTCAGCTCCCTGTGGATGCTGAGGAGATGAGCCAGTAAAGTGTCCAAAGCTGTGCTTGATAGCCGGCATTGTAAGCCTAGTGTTAGAGCACAGAGAAAGGAGGGTCTTGCAGCATGCTAGCATGGTGGCTCAGCTGAGTTGTGAGCACTAGGTTCGATGACAGACCTTGTCTGGAAAAAGTAAGGTAGAGAGTAACACCTGACACCCACCTCTGGCCCCCACACGCATGATTCTTTGTTATAGAAGCTCTAGACACTGGAAATGGTATCCCAGTTCAGTAGGAGGAGAATGCTTTTTTTCTTGGCATCTTTTAGAGCAGTGGTTCTCAACCTTCCTAATGCTGTGACCCTCATGTTATGGTGACCTCACATACAGTTTCTGGTGACCCCAGCCATAAAATTACTTTTATTGCTACTCATTATGAATCATAATGTAAATATCTGTGTTTTCTGGTTGTCTTAAGTGACCCCATGAAATGGTTGTTAGAACCACTGCTTTACAATAAATACTCTGCATTCTAAAACCTTGCTTTTGAGTAAATGCAGCCCCGGTGAGAGTTACCAAGAGAGAAGGCACAATGAGCTATTTGACCTTGAGTCAAGTCATATGAAAACCTCCCCAGCAGTGTTGAGCTAAATTTTATATTTTTCCTAAGAGATCAGACTGAGCGGTTCTCAGCTAGGGTATCCTGCTAAAGAGAACGAACATGATATCGCCTCAGGACTTCATAGACTATGGAAGTCATTTACCACTCTCACAGTTTAGGAAAAACATCTGGACTTTTGCCACCAAAGATTTCTGATTCTATTGTTTCCTTTGAGTTTGCACTGAGAATTCTGGCCTCATAGTCCACTGGCATTTGTATTTTCATAAATTGACCAAAGACAGTGTGCTTTGAAGTCCAGTGGGCAAGGATGTGCTGTGGTGTCCATGAGAAGGTTTCTGAGGTCTGTGTGTGATTGCTGCCTCCTGGGACACATGTTTTCTGGAAGTATGTTGTACAAAGGATGGTCTTTGGTGGGCACTGGGGAGGCAAGGCTTTGCATGTAGTCTCACTGCCTTGGGTCCCTTGTGAACTCTCCTGGCTGTGGCATTTTCCTGTGTATAACCTATGGGTCACCAGTCACCCAGGTGAGCCATTCTTCACCCAGCCCCTTCATTGTAGAAGAGATGATTGTGTATGCATGCTTATTTTTGCCCAGTGAATGGAAAGAATATGAGCTTCCTAAGTTTGCAATATTTCATTTGTAAATATAATGTGTATTGTGATATGTAATTTCTGAAGTCCATTTGAGCAATTTTCTACCTGGTTGCCAAGATATGTGGGATTCTTTCCAGTTGAATATTTTATATCACACGCACACACTCATACACACACAGTCTTACTCCCCAATCTAAGGTGTAGTTCCACCAATTCCACTGATGTTAGAAGTCTCCAGTTTCTACCATGTGAGTAGAGAGAGGGTTCTTGGCTGATCTATGCATCTGCATAGGAAACAGTCACTGACCCAGTCAGTACACTAACAAAAAGCAGGTTTGTGTACCCATTTTGGTGTTCTCACTCTGTAGGTGATTACTGTTGGGCAGTCTGAAACCTAGGATCCCACAGCTTTAGATGGGGGAAAACTGCAAGTTCACACCTTCTGAGGCTTCTGTCTTAGACAGTTTGGGTCTTTTTGGCTCATCCAGAGTCAAAGCAGCCCTTCACTGTTGGTCTGGAAGCACCAGGGCTTCAGGCCCCTTAGAAACAGAAGCCATCGCCATCCACCCAGGACATTTGACCTGGGAAAACACACTGAGACCTTCTTCACCATGTGCATAGTAAGCTGGGTAGCACATGTGTGCAAGCTGGGATAAGGCTAGGGGCAAGTAAGTACCTAGTAAATGCTAGCTGAATACCAGAAGAATAGAAAAGCTTGGTTGGCTCAGTGGTATGCCTTCATTCGTTGGCTAGAGTGGAGCTTTGCCCTCTACTTCTTTCTATCCCTGTTCCTTGTAGGGGATTGAACTGGCTTGTTCTGCAACCAACCAGTTGCTGGTAAAGTCTCCACTGGTGTCTTTGTGAGCCTTAGGTTGTCACCTGTGGCCTCTACATTCCAAACCATAGCTAATGAGCCATCTAAATTGCCAGCCTCTTGTATGCAGCACACAGCACTCTGCTCGCTGGGAGTTGTCCTGCTGCTGTGCGAGTTAGTGGCTCGTGGTATAATAAGGGCTGTTTCTGTTCTCTGAAGGGATGAGCTCAGTCATCCAAAAATAAATCTAGCTGTGTTGATATTTAGTTTCAGCTAATCTACCGCCTAACATCCCATTATTAATTTTCCTCCAACAGTCAAAATATTGTAAGAGCTTAACTGAGTCAGACTGGAGCAAGCTGCTGGCTTCTTGCATCACTTAAAACATTATTATCCCCAGTTTTTGACTGATCAGCCATGTATAAGAAAATGGAGATTTCACTGTGGTGTAGTTTATAACCTTTATTGAGATGTTAGTTTAATTTATAAAAACCTTAGGTTTTTGTCCACATCTCTCCAAAACTACACATTAGCCTTCCTGCCCCGATGATCCAGCCTTCCTTAAGCCATTGGACACATTATCACATCTCACTGTGCTCCGGTTGTTTGAGGCCCTGGGAAACTTACTAGCAACTAACCTGCTGCCTGCTACCACTTGTATTTCTTTACTGAGCTCAGCAGCTCTCATACTTGAGTGTTCCCCAGAATAACTGGGCAGTTTTACAGCTGCACAGTTCTTGCAGCCTGCTCAGAAATCCTGAGTTGGTAGCTCTAGGCAGAACCTAGTTATTCATGTCCATGAACCCTAAGAGCAGCTGGAGCTGTGGAGTACATTTTAAGAAATGTTTAAACTCTTCCCACATAATTCCTTGAGAATCACTGCCCTGAACCCATCAGTTCTGCTCCTACAAGTGTGTTTAAGAGAAACTTTTCCAGGATTGTTTGTGATAGAAAAACACAGGAACAAATCAGACAACCATCAGAGCCCCTGGAAACCCAACCCTTTGGCACATCCCTGCCGTGGTGTCAGACTGATACATGAGCTACAGAAGTTCATCCTGCCATTCAGTGAATTCTCGCTAAAGCATTAGGAAAGAAGGGGGCAGACTTACCTGAGTGATGGAGTCCCCACACTTCCAGGGCTGCTGCTGCAGTGTAGAAGTAGGAACAGAGACCAGCCATTGTCTTGTTGTCCTACCTCTATTAGAATGACAAGGGAAAGGAGAAGAAGCAAGCTGGGAATGTGAGAAAGAGTGATGTGTGGGTAGCAGGACCTGACCCACAGGAGGTGTAGTTAAGCAAGGTACAAGGGAGGCAACTCAGGTAAAGAGACTCATCAGGGGACCACTGGAATGTAGGAAGCCAGAAAAAGACAGAAGACGGGCCAGGGGCCAGGTTTGGATAGGGCTCAGAAGGTTGAAAAGTTTTTATATAAGTGGAAAAAAGTTTTTGTCCTAATTTTAATTTGATGACATGTGCTGTTGCTGATCTCGGTATGATCCTTTCATGTCTGTTTAATAATGTCAATGTGCTGGAGAAATGGTTCAGTGCTTAGTGTTGATCTTCAAAAAGATTCAAGTTCTGTGCCTACCACCCACATTGAGGAGCTCCAGCACTAGGGGCTCCAGCACCATCTTCTGGTTTCCTCTGGTACGTACACCCATGTGTACACACACACACACACACACACACACACACACACACACACACACGCACGCACGCACACACACACGCATCAATTTTTAATGTTTTAAAATCTTTAGTAATATAAAACCTGCCACAGCTAAGAGCTAGCACATTATCTGTAGTGTGCAGCATTTGTGAGTTCTTCCTCCCATCCTCCCCACAGAAACCCTAACCCTGCCCTTTGCTCATCACTCCTCAAGAGACTTTATTTATATTGCTCCCATTTTAAATTCAGTGTATTTGGGAGCTATTATATATTGTCTTTAAAGGCTAATTTTTCACTCAATCTTTTTTGCTTAGTACATTTTATTCAAATTGTTGATTTATTCACTTTTCTGATAGGAAATGTTCTGTTATCTTTCTATCAGTAATCATTTAATTTGTTTCTGGATTTTTGTAAACAATTGTAGTCAGAGCATTCTTGGCCCTTGGTTTTTGGTCCTGGTGGTCTTAAAGGGTTACCTTGTTTCCCTCCTGCCTGGTGTCTGTTCTACTTCTCACCATGGACTGGCTTGCTTTAGAACAGTGTTTGTTTGCTTTATGTTTTAAGTAGTTTTTTTTTAAAGATTATAATATAATTACATTATTTCTATTTTCCTTTCCTCCAAACTCTCCAGTTTACTGCCCACCCTCTGTTCTTATGGCGTGTGTGTGTGTGTGTGTGTGTGTGTGTGTGTGTGTGTGTGTGTGTGGTGTATTCCTAAATATGTAGACAACCTGTTCAGACTGTATAATGTTGCTTGTATGTATATTAGATCAGTGGTTCTTGACTGATTATTACCTCCCAAGGAGTATGTGGCAATGCTTGACAGTGTTTTTAAGACACTTTTATGATGGCATCTGAGTGGGTAGAGACTAGAGATTCTGCTATACGGGCTCTCCTGCAGTGAGAAGGCACATTCCCAAACTGCTAGATGGAAGTTGGGAAACCTGGCTCAGGCACACAGGTATTCACCTTTCCATATTGCCTATGTATTTTCCAGACAGTTGCACTAATTTTTACCCACCAGCAATTCTGAATACCGGATTTTCCTCATACTTCTAAAAGCTGAGGCCTTAGTTTTAACTGTCCATCAGATACTCCTAAAGGCCACAGATTGCCATATTTCTGTGCTGCACCAGCAATAGTGCTCGAGCAATGAAAACCTGAGTTCTAGCACCTATGTTACTGCATTGAATATTATGGGGATTTTTTGTTAATACTTTTATCACTAAGATCCCATTTTACAAGTCTTATAAGAAGAATCATTCTTTGTATTTCTCCAGTCTTGTGTGTGTATATTTTGAGTGTGTGAGAAGGCACGTGTGCACTTGTAGAAATCAGAAGTGACTTCCTCAATTACTTCTTTACTTTATTTGAGACAAGATCTTACTATGCAACCCTGGCTAGCCTCCAGCTCACAGAAATCTGCCTGCCTCTGCCTCCTGGGGGCTGGAATTTAAAATGCACAGTACCATGCCCAGCTTCTGTCTTCTTTTTTAAAAACAGATTCTCTGAATGAGTCTGGTGCTAGACTTCATTTTAGCTAGACTTTTTGGCCAGCAAGCTCTCAGAATCCAACTGTTCCTACCTCCCAGTGTTGGGATTGTAGGTGCACACTGCCACACTTGGATCTGAACTCAGGTCTTTATGGTTGCACAGCAAGTACTTTACATAGTATACCATCTTTCCAGTCCTATTTTCTGCACTTTTATAAAAACTTGGGCCATAAAGATGCTTATTTCCAAAACTCTGTTCTTTAAAGGCAACAGTTCCCAAATTGTGATCTGTGAGGGCAAGAAGCTGCAGAGACCCTCCCCAGGGCCCATACCATCAAACTGCTTTTAAGGCGATGGGAGACCTTCCTCTCCTTTCTGCTTCTCACTGATTTACATGTTTATAGTGAAGTGCCTCAGGCTCCTTAATCCTGGGGGACATTGTCATGCTGAGCCCTCATGGCCGAGCATTCTCATGCTTCAGACTGCCTCAGTTCATTCTCATTTCTATTAGAGTAAGTACCAATAGGTCTGACCCATAGATGCATCAGTTCTAACAGATCCTCAGCCATTTTCAGTATACCAACATGATGAGAACTACTGCTTTGAGAAGAAATATATTACAGATATCAGAACAGCTGAGTGCTGTGTGGTATGTGCATTACTGAGGAGGCTGCAAGTAGGGGGACCACTTAAGCCCAGGAGTTTGAGGTCAGCCTGCAGAACATGGGAAAACCACAAAGATCTAAAGAGGAGGAAGAACCTTCAACAAAAAGAGTATCAAATAATGTATCAGATCAATCTCAGAAAAGACTCTCTAAGGTGTTTGTTATAATGGTACTCATGATTGGAAATTCATCAGTGACTAAAGCCTTGTTATGAAATAATAGCACAAGAACTTGGGACAGCCCACCAGACAGTTATCTATTCTCAGCCAGTTAATTCTGTAGCCAGGAGATGAGTAAGGAAAGTCAGAAGCCCAAGGGATTAAACAGGACAAAAGACAACCTTGTCTGAATTTGTACTCAGACACATGGACTTCCTGTCCAGTGTTGGTGGTTTGCTAGCGTGAGCGGGGCCTCAGTGCTATGAAACAATTTTTTAAAAGTGGATTCTGAAATATGTATGTCAGAAATGTTATGATATGTGAAGTTTGCTTTCATATACCTCGCTCACTACCAAAAAGAAAGATGGATAAAAACCAAAATCACAATCTTTTTTTTTCTTTTTTTTAAGATTTATTTATTCATTCATTCATTCACTTATTTATTTATTTATTTATTTATTTATTTATTTATTTATTATACAGTGCTCTGTCTGCATATATCCCTGCATGCCAGAAGAGGGCACCAGATCTCATTACAGTTGGTTGTGAGCTACCATGTGGTTGCTGGGAATTGAACTCAGGACCTTTGGAAGAGCTGCCAGTGCTCCTAACCTCTGAGCCATCTCTCCAGCCCCCCCCCTTTTTTTTTCTTAAACAATTTCTCTCTACTCTTAAAAATATTACAGGTGACTGTGCACACCCAAGTCTCTTTGCATATCCACCACACATTAAGTATAATGATCATGAACATATAAATCCACAAATCCATACAACAAATATAGCCAGAATGCCCCCACTTCAGATGCTTTTTGGTTGGAAAGTAGGAAAAAGCAAACTATCCCAGTGAGCTGTTGTCTGTGCTATTCCTGTCGCCTTTTACAGAGTGAAAACTGGCCTTCACAATGAAACATACTGAACTGCACCTAAGAAAGTTCTAGAGCGTGTTTACTGGTAGAGGGGAAGAGAAACTTTTGGCAGGGAAGGGTGAGAAACTTTTTACTTGTCCTATTTTAGAGAATTGTATACATTGCAGTTGTGACAAATTTTACCCAAATGTTTTTTTATGATCATTGAATTCTACCTAGCCGGACTGCCTAAGAGTCTAGGGAAGGTGTGTACTGGTGTCTGCAACTTTCAGTTGTATCAAAGGCACATTTTGGAGAAGCAAGTTGTAAGCAAATGGATGGGCACATGTGATGAAGCCTAATGGTGTTGGGGACCCTAGCTCACAGTTATAGGGATGTAATGCTTTCAACTTTTTTGATGTTTGAAAATTTTATACTAAAATACTGATGAGCCATACCTACCCCAGCCTCTTAGAAAAAACTACCACAGAGCAGAAAAGTAGAACAGTGTACTCCAAACTAGCTTCAGTAACCTCCACTAGCATTTCATTAGATGAAAAGAGAGACCCTGCAGTCAAAAATCCAAAATAACTAAACACTGGTTATCCTGGGGAAAATGAGAATGTTATCACATTCTTAATGTTAAGTCTGAACTCAGAGGTACAAATAAAAACACATTCAAGTTAAACTTAACAAAAAGCTCCAGGGAAAGGCAGACAGCCAAGAGAATAAAAAGAAGGTGACCAAAGTAGAGTTGGAAAAATGCCTGGGACGGAGCCTGGGCTGAGAGACCGTGTATGAACCGTCACATGCGCATATGTCAGAATTCTGGGGAGAGCATCATGGAATGAAACCATTGTGTGAAAGTAAGAAGATCCATAAATAAGCCTGGGTCTGAATCTAAGCACCAGTAGGGGCCACTGGGAGTCTGGCGTAGTTAACTAGGAACTACTCAGTGTAATCTAGAGTGCAGGAGTCATTATGCTTCAAAGGTAAACAGTCTCAGGACTTCCAAGCAAGAATTCAAATGACTTACAAGCCCAAAACAGACAGTCGTTACACTGCTCAAAACAGCAGACAACTGGAGAGGTAACCCAGCAGTTAGAACACTTTCTGCTCTTACAAGGAATCTGACATCTTTGGTCTCTGAGGCACCTGCACACACATACATACACACATCCTCCCTCATGCACACATGCTCACATACATTATGCACACTTATGTGCATAATTCAAAATAATAAAAATAAATCTTTTTTTAAAAAAGCTAACAAGGCATCAGTTAAGATTGTTTACTGTTCATGTAGAAGACTTGGGTTCAGTTTTCAGAACTCAAGTTGAGCAGTTCACAGTCACAGGTAACTGCGGTTCTAGTTCCAGTGCCATCTACAAGCCTCCCCTAGACACCTGTTTGTATGTGGCTCTGAGTCTCATTTGTGATACTACAGTCTTCTAGTTACTGGATTAGCAAAACTGAAAAAGCTACTAGGTCTGCTGCAGAGCAAAATAACAGGCCTTTTGTCACTGCTGATGGCAGTGTGGGCCACCTAGAGGAAGGACCTTCACAGTGTCTACAGTGTCTGCAAAACTGTGTCCACATTTGCCTTTGAGCAACAGGATTTATACTTAGGAGGTGGCCTTGGAGACCCCTTCCAACAATATGGAAGCACATGTGTACAGCTGCTCATTATGGCTTGTTTGTGACTGCAGAGTCTTAGGATAACCTGCCTGCACACTCAGAGGAAGACAACCGAGGAGATCATGAAACAGCCACACAGTAGAGCTACATTATGTCTGTTTTCATCTTTGAAAGATGAGAGAAAGACCTGTGACCTATGTGAAGTGACTTCTAGAGCGTACTGTTATTTAAAGAGAAAAGCAAATACTTTTTTCAATACATCCCTCTTTGTAAGGAGAGCGAAGGCATCCATTACCTGTCCATTTTTACAGGGAAGACACACATGGAGGGCTGGACCTGAAATGAAGCAGTCTGTTCAGGAGGCAGTTGAGAGGTGTGTTAAGTATGAGAGATGGAAATGGGTGCAACGGGTGATGATGAGTCAGGCGGAGTGGACGTAGAGCTTCTGGGATTAAGCTGTTTATCTTTTTTACTTTTATTTTTAACCAAAAAAAAAATACAAATTAAAGAAAGCTAAGGATATTTTAGTCAAATAATGTGTTCACTCCTTGAAGGTCAGGGACGAAAGTAGAGAAGGAACTCTGGAACTTTTGAATGTGGGGGTTTTGAAACCACCTTTTGGTTGAATGCTATAATAGCTGTGAACTAAATCACAGTATAGTTGGTGGGCGGCTTTACGGAGGTTGGGATTGGTATGTCTAGAGCTCCGTGTATGTAGGATGGAGCATATATAGAGATAGGAGATCACAGAAGCCAAGCTTCTATAGAAAGGGAAGCTGCCAAGAAAATAAAGCCACAATAAATGCTTGTTGTCACATGGCAACTGGGAATGTTAGTATAAACAGAAATGCTGATGTGTCCATGCATGCATCTTGCAGGAGTGCTCCAACCCTGTCTGCTAAGAAAGTCTAAATGAGATCCCAAACACAATGAGTACCTCTTTCATCCATATCTTCGTCTCTGAACACCAGTCTTGCTAGCAGGAATACTTGAGTAAGCAGCTGAGGACAGTACAAGATAAAGCCTGGCACATCTCACTGTGCCAAAAAGTAGGGGAAATACCCAGAGAATGGTGGGGGCATAGAGTGTCAGCACTTATAGATATCATTTTGAAGGGGCCACACTAGCCACACCTGGGACTGCAGGGTAACAAAATAATGCCATCATTCATTGTAATCCACAGAGTACAGTCCTCATCTGTGAGTCTGCCTGATGAGAAGAAAGTATTGAGAGGCATCAGTGCAACACAGTAGCTGTGAGGAAAGAGAGCTTAAATTTGGGGCAAAGTGGGAAGCGGGGCTCCGATCTCAGGAAGTTTTCAGACATATGTCACTGCTCTGAGTAGAGCACTTTACTTGCCCTACTGCTTCTAGCCAGAGAGGAACTGGGGACTAAGCAAAACACAAAGGACCTAAAAAGGGAGCGAGGCCTCGGGAAGCTCTGTAAGTGCCTGTAATCCTGAAGTTTCTGAGTTAAAATCTGTTCTGTGCTTGTAGAGATATGCACTGGGACCTGTTTTGAAGGTTGGTGACTTTGGGTTCTGTGGAGATGACAGTGCTCTGTGCAGGTGTTTCATGGGCATTTCCTGCTCCTCCTGCTCTGAAACTGCCGTTCCAACCTCAGATCTCTCACTTGAGCTGTGAGGTCCTAAGGGGTAAGAACTCTACTTTACCGTGAGATGCTGGATGTCCTATGAGTCTTTCTAGAGGAGAGGACAGGACTTTTCATTAGAGAGGGCTATGCTATTCAGCCTAACAGTGGTGGCACATGTACCTTTAATCCCAGCACTTGGGAGGCAGAGGCAGGTGGGTCTTGGTGAGTTCAAGGCCAGCCTGGTCTACAGAGTGAGTTCCAGAACAGCCAGGAATGTTAAACAGAGAAACCCTGTCTCAAAAAAACAAAATAAATAAATAAATAAAGTAAAATAAGGGGGGTGGGGAGGATCATTTTTAGGAAAAGCTCTGGAGCTGAGTCCTCTCCAGAATTTCTGGTCCCTCCCAGAACAGCTCTCATTTCCTCCCTGAGCTTGCTGTCCATTTCTCTGAATGTTTGTGCTTCCTTTGGGTGACTTGAGGGGCTTACAGGTCAGACAATATGAATGCTGCACTCAAACATGGTGGCCGTGTGGAAGATGCTGACTGAGCTGGTGAGTGGAGAATAGAGGCTGTCAACTGTTTGTCACTGGTTGGTTGGCAGCATAAAGACAGCCCCATGAGTCTCAGAGCTTCTTGCTCTGACACCAAGTCAAATTCAGACAGGGATCAAATTTGGGTTTGGATTTGTTTTCTAATTTCCTTGACTACTTTATTCTTTTTCTTGATTCCCCAGAAACTGTTTACTAAGTATTCATTGCACCTCTAGCTTCTTTAATTAGTTACAGGACAGCCCTCCACAGATGTGGAGTGTACCTGTATCCTTTACGGATTAGCAGTGACTGAGTGCATCCTAACACCCCCTCACAATATTGACTCTGAATTGATGGCAGCCTAGTTAGGCAGACCAGGTTGTCGTCTTGCCCCCAAGGCTACCCCCTTGGCCAGCACTCATCAGCCTCAACATCCCCAGGAATGCCCTTCAAACCCCACAGCTCCATCTGTGTGTTTCAGTCGCTGTGTCCCAAAGATTCTGATTCCACCTCCTCAACAGGTCTGCCTCCCTAGGCTGCCATTTGTAGCAGTGAATTTAAACGTTGGAGAAGGTAATTCTAGTACCAAGGGAATAGTAGTGGATGTTACTCTCTAAGTGTTTGTGTATATTATATGAAATTGATGTGTGGTAGAAACAACTACCAATTGGCCTTTCAGAGGCAAGGTGAAGCTATGTGTTCACCATTCGGAAAAGTGCCCTCCCAGCCTTAGCTGTGTATGTTTGTCCCAGGCTGTCTGGTTTGATTTATTCTGTAGTAAATGTTGGGCCTGTTTTTTCAAGCCAGATAACTTATCTTACACTCTGCCCCCAATTTGGCCTTATTTTGTTGCAGTGTGTCCCCTTGTCTTGTAACAAATGTTTATTGATCAGCCTCTGAAAGATAGCCCAGAGCCCCTCCTCTCCAGCAGCACAGTCACCAGCCAGGCACCGCATGCACACTGCTCCCCACGAGCTGCCTGTCCTGCTGGGGGGGTCTGCTCAACACTCTGCCTGTCTTGACTATGCTTGGTTCTTTCCCAGTCTCGTGCCTCTGCTTTTTCCTTAGTCCCCTGATCTCCTTTTCTCTTAGACACTGCTCTCCATCAGAGGCTAGTCTCTGTCCTCCTGGCCCTATTGGTATGCTTCCTCCTTAGAGATGCAGGTGTGGTTATGATAGCTCAGCCTCAGTTTACCTCTTCAAGCTCGTCTTCTCCTCTTCTCCCTGCTGCCTGGCCATGTTCAGAGCCCTTTGCTGTTGCTCATTGGCGTCTTGAATGAGAGAATTCTTCCTTGCAGGAGGTTCGGCATTCTTCGCCCCAGCCTGCTGAATGAATGCCAAGACCTCCCTGCATTTTTTTGCAACAAGCAGCATTCCTTCTTCTCCTGGCTTCTTGGGAACTCCATACCTGCCTGCTTCTGTGCTTTGTATGTGCTGTTTCCTCTGCCTGTGACCGCCTGCTCCCCTACCCCCCACAGAGCCACTGTGCATTCTTTAAGATGGGACTGTGCTATATCATCCATCATGATGCTTACATTTACCTTTTGCTTGGATAGTCCCTTCTTCCCCTGTGCTCCTCTAGCCCTTCATACACCTGCATTGATAGAAAGTACTATGTACAGAAAAGGCATGAACTGATCTTAAAGAGTTGTCCTGCTTTCAAGCACCATTTGACAGTATCTGCAATCTGAGGTGCCACTGTGCACATCCTTTATGACAGTCCTAAAGGGGAAGGACTGAGATCTGCCTGTGAGCATCTGTTGTGTTCCTTCTCTGTAGTTAGCCTTCATAATAGCCCTTGTTACTGAAGCCAGGACCTTTATAAAGAAGGGGTCTCATGGGACATTCTTCCACAGCAGAATGAAACAGCCTGAACTATTGTTGTTGGTCCTGTTAGAAAACAACATTATTGAGCAATAGGTAGTCTGGACCCTCAGAGTTTGTATTTGGCCCAATGGAGCCCTGTCTTTCAACACTCACTACAGTCTATAATATGCTGCAAGAATGCCTTATACTTTCAGAGACAGAGCTTTGTTGGAAGAGCTGTTAGCATGGGAGTCTAGGCTGCTCTTTAGATGATCAGGTTGTCTTGATCCAGATTTATACACAGCAGTTGAATCTCATTAGCTCAAATTCACACTGCATAGACCGAGCGTGTAAACAATTGAGACCTTCCATGGTTGTATTAAATTTTGAAGTAGTCGTCTTGGCAGTTTGCTTTTTCCTTAATTTCAGTCCATACATGTGGCTTCTCCTCCCTTTAATCTTCTCACTGAATCCACAGAATGAGATAGCATTGGCTTGGTTTCAGCCCTAGTACTGTGCATAGTCCAGCTGTTGACAGCTAGATTAAAGAATGAGCATGAATCTGCAACAGGATGGCCTGTGGCCTTGTTAGCTGTATTGTATGGAACTTTAATTAGAATTAGTTGCACTAGTCGTGTTGTCTGTAGTCAGAACAGCAGTCCCACCCACAGCCCAGATGGTGGGCACTATAGTACACACAGACTCTGGAGAACCAATCTACCTGGGTTTAGGTGCTTGCTTGTCCCTCTCTAGGAATGTACCTGGTGTTTACTTGCTGACTGTATTCCCATTGGTGCCTCTGTGAGACAAGAGATGAGGGCAGTCATGCCTCTTGGGGCTGGTCCACCCAGCGCATGAGCCAGCTGTTGGAAGCAGTAGGCATGGGGTGTCAGGAGTCTGCTAGATCTACTAAAGATCTTAGCATTCCATACTCCTCATTTCTGTGCATATTTACCACATCACCAATCCTAAACACAGTTGAGAGATACTTCCTTCCCAGACACTGCATGGACATGTTCATCTTCTAATGATAGCCCAGTCCCAGCTGCCATCTTTTCTTCACTGGCTTTTGCAGTCTCATTCCTCCTGAATTCTTGCCTCTGCCCTGTTGGTCCTCTGTGCTGCAACTGGCGTGATACTTGTGCAGATACTGTTGTTCTTCTGTCCAAAGATGCCACTGACTTTGTACTGTCTGAGGAGGAGTCTCCTTCCCCATGTGCCAGATCTTCATCATATTGTCAGTATCTGCTCACTTGAGTGCAACATCTGAGAAGGTAGCGATGGTTCCATCTACCACACGGTGCCTATCACTGCAGGAAAGCTGAAGTGAAAGAATGTGCTCTTTTATGGTGAGATCCCACACTATTCCTCAGAGGTGTGCACTTCTCAGAAGGGAGAGAATTTGCCTCAGCATGGGCCAGTCTGACGACCAGCATGTGCTGTCCCATGTCTGTGTGGCTCTGGTCTTTGTGATGCTCCTGAGAGCAATCTCAGTGTCTTTGGAGTGTCACCATACTGATTTGTTCTTCACTGTCATAGCTGAATGGTTGGTTTCCATGGGGCACACGGGAGTTAGAGAAGACTGAGGAGGCCAGTGCTCTGCCCCCTCCCTGCCTTTCTACTCTTACCCTTGAGCACATCTTCCCACAACATCCCAGTTGGAAGCCGGCCCAAGAAGAGAATTCTTTTTATTTTCAGTTGTATTATCAGATACTGATTATAGAAGGGAATGCATTTCATTCTGACATTTTCAGGCATACGTATGGTGTACAATGAACTTGTTCACCACCCCCTTTCACCTAGAAAGCCTGATTCTACCTGGTTCTTTCTTGTTCTTGTTGTATTTGCAAGTTCAGAACTGGCGAGAGTATCTGAATGGACAAAGGAAGTCCAGGCTGAAAGGATAAAGCTCATTGTGGGTACCATGCCCATGGTTCAGAGAATCCTGCTTGGTTCTTGGTAGTCCCAGAAGTGGAACCCAAGGCTGGCTTCACCCCGCTCTCCAGAGAGGACCTTCAGATTGCCTTGGGTTCTGCTTGGTTTGTCTTTGGTGTTTTCTTTAGTTTCTTCAGTGTCAGGGTAAAGCCTGACCTCACACATCACACACTCTGGGCAAGTACTTCCCCACTGGCCAGAAGCATCAGCTTCACCCAGAACTGCCAGGGTAAAAGCAACCCACTGCCCTGTAGTGAACACAGGTCCTCAGAGACCTCATAGCCAGATAATGGACAACAACAAGCTTGCATGCCATCTGGACCCTTAACGGTAGCCCCTCAGCAGAAAATGTGAGCACAGTTTTATAGATGAAAAACTGCAAGTAAAGAGGTTCCACGACAGATGAAGGTCATGTCCACTATGGCCCAAACTTGCAGTGAGCTCCTTGAACTGTCTCCTCCCTGGGCTCCTCCGTCACCCTCTGCCATTATCTGTAAAAAGTTGCATGGATTCAAAGACACAAAAAGCTCCAAAAACATGGGGGTGACTGGGGGAAACGTGTTGAAGTGAGTTGAGTTTTTTAAAGTTCTTGATGGTTTTGATAAAATTTAATTTTGGTAGAAAATGTTTTCTGAAAATACTTGAGATGTTCCCAGTTCTATTTTCTCCCTGCACACAGGCTTTACCAAATGATTGTTTTGTTGATAAATTTAGTGTTCAGTTGGGACTTACATGTAGACTGTACCTACCCTCAAAGGGAAAGGGGATTTTATAATTTCCATTCATTCTCATTAAAATCAGAACATTTGCATCTTCACTTTTACATCTAGTTCCAGGAATTTTAAGCAGTTTGATTGTATGGAAGTGGGTCGTATTAATTGCAAATGAGTCTGACATCTGCTTGCTAACATGGAGGGCTTTTTTTCAGTCCCATTTTGTTTTTATATATGATCTACTGGAATGATTAGGGAGAGCTACTGCACGAGCTGTTAGAAAGCTGGGTTCTCAGAGACTTAGAATGCACCCATAAAACTGAATTTAAGAGCGAGTTTCTGAAAGTTCTTGAACCGGGAGTGATTAGACATCTGAGAGTTGATGGATTTTTACCCACAGTGTGTTAGGAAGCTGTCTTCTGTCCTTGGAGCCTCCATTAGTCTGCTACTCAGAGGCCAAGGTTAAGGGTTCCTCACCCTGGAGTAGCCGTGGAGGCCCACTGCCCAGTTTTACCTGCCAGGCATGAGGTGGGCATAAATGGGATTGGATGTGACCCTGGCAATTGGTGACTCTCAACTGGCTGTTACTGCTTCCCTGGTGCTCATGTGGTGGTTATGCCTGCAGGGTGTCTCTCAGCACACTCTGTAAGGAAGCCAGTGTGTACTGTACACAGGGCACTTGCCGGCTAAACAGCTCAGCTATTGGCTTAGCTACAGTTCTCTTCAGAGCCTTTACTGAACTGGCCTGCACCACTGACTCTTCTAAGAAGAATGTTCTGTACACTACTGCTAGCTAGAACAGACACTTTCTGGGCCAGTCTTTATAGAGAATGCTCTGCGCATTGTTGTCTTGAAGAACTTCCCTGCTTATTTTAACATTGGTAACTAAAGCATCTAATTGTCCCAGATAAGAAAATTACTGAAAGTACTTGGCTTAGAACTTGCTCCCCCTACACACACCTTAGTTCTTCTGGACTGTTTTTTGTTTGTTAGGTTTTGTTTGAGTGTTTTTATTGTTGGTGGTGGTTTGGTTTGGTTTTTAGCTGACAGTTTTGGGGGAGAAACCAGGACTAAGCCTTTTCATGCCTCCTGTGTCAGGAGATAGTGAGGAGCCAAGATTAGGGAAGGAGCAGAAAACCATGGGAAGGATGGCGCACCTTCTAGAGTGGGTGACATTCTCCCTGTGATACTGTCCTAACCCTGCCACAGTGCCTGTGCCTAGGAGGGTACAGTTGGCCTTTGCTGCATGAGTAAATTTTTAGATGCTCTGAGGTCTTTGCTGGATGATTCTAACATTGTATACCATGGGAGTCTAGTTAGCTGCCCAGTGTGTATGGCCTTTCACTCCTAGAATTAAAGGTTAAATAGAAGATGTTTCTTTTTCCTGTATGTTCTTCTCATGTGTGGCTATCTGTTGCCCTGTTTGCAAAGCAAATACTTTTAGGAGTCAGTGTTGAGCAAGAAGGGATTTGAACCAGTGGCTCCAAACTCTTAATCTCTGTGTCTTAGAAAATTGACAGGTTTTAGGAGTGAGATTGGCTACATAGAACTGAGCAAAACTAGCTGATGCACAAAGGACAAGCCTGTCTTGGAACCTGTGTCCTTGACCTTATTAACCTCAGGCCTCTGAAGTTGTGAGTTCTGGTAGTTGGAGGAAGTCTCTGTCTTCTTGCTGAAATCCTCCTTTCAGTGTATCATGACTATATTCCCCAGTTAGTCCTTGTTACTCAAAGGAAGGATCCCTGGTTAACCCTTAATACAGAGAAATCATTTAGAGCACTTAATTTGGGCTGATTCTTTAGTGGTGCACTATTGCAATTAAGTTAGATTAATGAAAGGTAAATTCCAGTCTATACATGAAAAAAAAATCTCTTGTAAAGATCCTAATTAGAGTGTATGTTTATTTAGCCTCTCGTGCTTTAATTGCATCCGTCTTGCTATTTACAAACAGGCATCATTAAAGAGTAATGAGTGTGTGAAGAGCATTAATACTAGTGGCAGATGGGGGGAGCAATGGATGTCTGCTGGTGGGTATGATTTTAAATGAAGGAGAATGCAGAGTGATGCTGGCCAGGGAGGGGAGGGCAGAGCAGGCATTATGCAAGGCAGCAGCTTGTCCTCCACTGCAGAGGGCTGGCTGCTTTTAATTTGTTACAGCAGTGTGATCTGTGGAGGGAAACAGACACCTCACACAGTTGTCTGTGACCTTAGCCAGCCATACCAGGTGGAAGCATCCCCTTCCACCACCACCCCCACACACACCCTGCCTTGGCCACTGGTCCTGCACTGTGGGACATCTGCTCTTCAAGCCACAGAAGTACCAGGGGGCTGGAAAAGCCATGCAAGGTGTGGGGCTTTCCTCACATTATACAGCTCTGGGCCCTTTAGCAGCCTTTCAGAAAATTCAAACGTGCAGTAAAAGTGAGAAATAAGCTTCTGGTGTTTCCTTGGCACCTCTAATATCACATCTCAGTCTTATATAACTTAGTTTTCTTGGAGGCAGGCACGGCTCTGTCTCCCTTAGGTGGATGCTTAGTCACTTGGTGTTCCACCCCCACCTGACATAAGTGTAGAAAAGCTGAGGCTCCAAATGGAAAAGAGAGACAGATGTGAACAACAGAGCCCAGTGATGCTCCAGCAGCTACATCACATCTCTAGTTCTTGGTGCCCATTTTATTCTGGGACTCAGTATAACTCAGTAGTGTGGTGATGTTAGAACCTGGCTTTAAACCTCAGCACAAAAATAAGGAAACATTTCCCATTATTCAGGCTCCAGGACTGGGAATGTGGCTCATTCCAGAATACTTGTCTAGCATGTGCAAAGACCTGTGTTTGATGCCCAGCATGAATCAGGTTTAAAATCCAAGCGTGGAAATGGCAACCCAAAGAGAGTCTTGGTAGCATAATATTCATAGGAATAAACAAAAACCTAAAGCACAATGCCTCAGTTTCCCCCGTCCAACTTAGTGCACACAGTTCTGGAATTGCATTCTATCTAAATGCAAAGTGCTAGTGTGAAAACTAGGGTGGAACTCAGATTTCTCCAGGGACTCCTGGATGAGTGGAAGTCTAAGGTTTAATTTATTTTAAATCAGGTTATAGGAACTCTCAGTTTTCAGTACATTTTATGTTTATCTTCAAACAAATTCAACTTAATTTTAGGCCACCCTAAACAGAAGTATATGTTTTTATTCAAATTACCACATGTATTTAAGGGCACAGATAACTGTATTATCCAACCCAGAAGGGCCCAGCTTGTGTTGTGGACATGTCTCCTTTGTAGTTGTTAACTTATAACTGTTCCCATTTTCAGCTCATACAATTGTGGGGCATTTTTCTATTCATATTAATTGGATTTTAAAGTGACCTTGCCCGTGTATTGATTTGAATTAAAATTTTCTACATCAAGGTCAAGTTGGTATATATCCCACAAACAAAATATTAAAACACCAAGTGCTGCCTAACATGATATTGACAGGAAAAAATGGAAATTTAACAAAGCCAGATTTACCCCAGAGGGCATCGTCATTCTAAGTGGCCTGGCAAATTTACATAGAGACCACCATCACCTGGTCCCCACCATCAGGGGACCATTCATCCTTTAAGTAAGGAAAGGGCATCCCTGTTACCCAGACTGGTTTAAGGTGAGCCTTCAGCTCCATGAAGGCCCCCAGGGAAAGAGGACAAAGCAGTGTGGAATTTCCTCTAGTCTTTTATCATTAGTCCACTCTCAGAACTGCCCCTCAACATGCTTCTCTTTACCACTTCGAAAGTAGCTCAGACTTGGTACAGGGAAGTGGTCCTTTCCCTGGTTTTCCCCTTCTTTGTTATCTCAGGAAATACCCAAAGCCATTCTGCTGTCTGGGGCTCAACCTGGAGTCTTGGAAGATCCTACAGTTTTCTTTTTCCTTCCTATTCAGTCCAACAGCAAAGTGTGTCAGTTATTTGTTGATGCTGGTGGTGGTGGTGTGTGTACACACCCATGTGAACATGTGTGTGCATGAATACATGTGGAGGTTAAATGTTGGTGTCCGGTGTTTCCCTGGCTCACTTTCTGCCTTATACCTTGAAATGGAATCTCCTATTTCTCTTCAGAGCTCCCCAAATAGGCTAGTCTCGGTAGACAGCTTGCTCCAAGGATTCCCTCTCTCATACTGGGATTACAGGTTGGCATTTATGTGGATGCTGGAGAAGCGCTCTACCCACTGAGCCATTGCTCCAGTCCTAAATCATGTCAGTCCCGGGAATCGCCTTATCTCTATACTAGTTCTACTTGAGGCTGCCATCTTCCCTGTTCATGTTTTCCTCCTTTGCTTCCATGACCCTTCTATGAAGCAGATGTTGTTTAACAGTATAGTGTCAGGCATGTCACTCCTTTGCCTAACCCTGCAAGGCATCCTTTATCACTCAAAAGTAAACTCCCTTTAGACAGGTGGATCTCTGTGAGTTCAAGGCCAGCATGGTCTAGAAAACAATTCCAGGACGACCAGGGCTATTAACCCAGAGAAACCTTGTCTCAGGGAAGGGAGGGAAGGAGGGAGGGAGGGAGGGGGAGAGAGAGAAAGAGAGAGAGAGAGAGTGTGTCTCTGACTGACCCAGGCTTTCCTACCCCCTCGGTCTTTGCACCTCCTCCCCTCTTGCTCTGCCCTGAACTTGGCTAAGGCTACCTTGATTTTAGGAAGCTTCCATGAAACTTGAGCCAGCCTTTCCCCTAGCCTACCTGTCTTCTGACCCTGTACAGTGCATTTTCCCCTCACCACCTCTTCTACCCTCCAAGAATGTCCAAGCACAGGAGTAGGCATCTCTTGCTCACATCATTTTGGCACATTGTGGATACTTAACAAATACCTGAGTGTAAAAACAAGATGCTAATATGTCACCATCTCACATCATCCTTTCCTGAACAACCCCTTTAAGCTGCCATTGTTTTTGTTCACTTTCTTGATACCAGCAGTGGTTCTTCACCTCTTACCTGTCTGTCATCTGCCACTGGACCACTAGCTCCATGAACTGTCCGTTCCATTTTCCTCTCTGGGTGCTAATGCCTGACCTGCACATAATACAAAGTAACATGTAAATGGAGGAAGGAATGCAAAGGGTACACAACACATTTGCATTCCAAGGTAGTTCTGGGCCATGTCATTTGTCTGCCTGTCTCTCCTGCCTTCTTTCTACTTTCTTTCAGTCCTTCTCACAGCGTTAGCCTTTCTCCCTTCAACTCCATGTTTTTCTGTCTTCTGCTACTGAGAGGTAAATTAACAGAGCCGACCCGGGATGTGCTCTAGCAAAGCCTTCCCTGCCAGACCACTGTGTTCCCTTGATTTCATTGTCCCACCCAACCCATCAGGTTTTCATACAGAGTACCCTGGGATGGGACCTCAGGCCTGACAGTCATGCTCTGCTCTGGGTTCAGATACAGGGTGTGTGCTGTGGAGGATTGCTTTCAAGACTGTCTGCAGCACCTATTATATGGTCAGCAGTCATTGGGCTAGCCCATGTTGGTCTCACTCCTTCTGGAAAGGCTCTATGCATGTGTATATCTAAAAAGTAAAGTCAACTGGATATGCCCTAACAGCACAAGGGAAGCCCGAAGGAGAAAGAGCCCATAGAAAATATGGGTCATCCTCTTCTTTCTGTAGATTTCTGTCATTGAGAGGAAGACGAATAGGGTTGTAAGGAATTTTATGTCTGCAATACAAAGTGGAAAATGATTTTCGTAACTCTCTGTCATGAACCTTTCTGTGAAATTTGCCAAGTAGCTAGGGTTCCCATGATGAAATTGCCTTGCAATCAGGGCAGCTTTGGAGAGGCAAGAGTTAAGGACATGTAGAGTGTCTAAACTGCTAATTATGACTCTTTAGCAAATGATTCCAGTTTACCTATCAATGGACTCAGCCACGTAATGAGAAATAAACCTTATTAGGCAGGGTATTTAGTAATTATTAAAAATAATGGCAGCAGAAATATAGCAATTGCCATCCTGTATGACATTGTGCTCTACTATCAGAGGCACACCCGAGTCCTTCTCTTTTGCACATACCCTGAAATATGGAAAGACCTGGTTTTTTTTGTTTGTTTGTTTTTTCCTGTGGTGGTCCTCAGTGTGCCCTGGTAGTTTCCTAGTCACAGCCCCACATTCCTTTGGAAAGGGGCTTGCTGCAGTGTCCCCACAGATCCCACACCTCCATCTTGTAAAGTACAGCAGACAGTCCATGCTCTTAACCCCCTCCTTGCCAGGGCTTGAGCCTCTCAGAGTCAGTGGCTCAGGTGTTTGTGTCTCCAGCCAGCCACACTGTTTCCTAGAAAGAAGCAGCCGCCGCTGCCGCCGCCTCCAACACTGCATTCTCTCACCCCTCACTGCTGCTGCTTCTGAAGCTACTATTTGGAGGACAGTTTTGCCCAGCATGACTCTAGCAAGGCTGCACATACCCAGCAGCTGTGTGAATCCAGAAGGCTGGCTTTTTAAAATGTACTAAAATTAGACAAAGCAGGTACATTATTAGCTTCTTATCACAGGGTTGGGAATGTGCACAAAGCCATAGGTGAGGGAAGCCGGAGTCCTAGGGGGTGGGGTTTACAGCTACTTAGCACAGTGCCAGAGAAGATTGCTGAGAGACTCGAGGGTCAGGTGACTCTTGGCTCTGTGGTCACTGTTGCTGGCATTTAGATTCATGGGCCAGGCCAGAAAAGGGAGAAACAAAAAGAGGTAGCTCCTGGCCTTGCACAGAAAAACAGCGACCTTGGACTCAAATCTCCAGCTTTCTTGTGTTAAAAATGGAAATAAGACAGCTGCCTGGGCTGTCTCCCAGGTTCCTAGAGGTGTGCATTGGAGCCATGCAAGCATGCCCCATCCTTAGGGAAAGAGGTGAGTGTGTTAGTCAAAGAACTGTAAGGCCTGGGTGCTCCAGTGCTTTTTCCATCCCACACTTAAGAACCTTCCTTGGAGGAGTGTCCTTGGAGCACTCCTGGGGATTACCAGTGGGCACAGCTACCTCCACCCTGAGCCTTTTTAATTGTGGCAGATGACTCTGTGATACAACACCGTCCTCCCTCGATATTCTGCACATACACCTAAGTGCTCCATGTGTGTAGCACTGGGTGTCCTCCATTCTATTCAGGTGCATGCCACTTTATCATCAGCTTATTATCCCTTTAACAATGGGAGAAGAGGGTTGATTTGGAGAAGTAACTCAATAGTTAAGCACACTTGACCCAAGTTTGGTTCAACACACATCAGGTAGCTCACAACCCCCTGTAATTCCAGCTCTAGGGGAAAAGAACCTCTTCTGACCTTCACAGGCATCCACACATAGGTGGCATACGAACACACAGGCACATATACACATAAAAATCAATCCTAAAGAGATAAAAAGTGATAAAAGTAGGGGATAGAACCTCTGCAGTTATTCGAGTCTTTCAACCAGTGTCTGGAGCTAGAGGGACACATCTCACATGATAAATAAACTCCAGTCAGTACCCTTTACTTCATTCCACTCCTTCAGAATTAGTGCAGAGGAAGTTCCTTATGATTGTAGTAAAGAAAAGTGACTCCTAAACACCCTAGAGATGTGTGTGCCTGCCTTTCTACCTCTGCACCCTAAAGCATTTCTTAGATTACAGCAGGCCCCTTAAGGCTTTGGCCTTATTTGTATGGAGGAAAGCTTTCATGGGTGGCTTTATAGAAATGGATGGCTTTTTAAAAAATAAGACACCCTATCCCCAAAGCAGGGCTCAGAAATACAACCAGCTGTTGGAATAGCAAATCCTGTGATGTCCCCTTTACCTCTAGCACCCGTGCACTATACTGGGTCGAGGCCATCTGGCCTGGGTTCCTCAGCATGTGGTCAGCATACCTCCCCCAAATCCTACACATACATATTGCTCGTCTTAAACTGCTTTGGCTGCACAAACTGTAGGAATGAACAATCTCCACTGCCAAGAGGTGGTCACCAATACACTAACACTTCAGCTAACAAGTCTGTTAGGTTTTTGTCAGGGACAGATCTAAACCAAAAGTTTTTCCCTTATCTACTTTGCTCACACATTCCTGACCACAGTGAGCTAGTATCCCCTCAAGAGACTGCAGCTTAACAAGTAGCTGTTGGTGACCCACTGGAGACTGGCAGTGCCAGCACTTTCAGACACTCCCTGGGATCCTCAAGGAGGCCAGTAGGGAGGCCGCCTGGTACCTTTCTTCTGGTCCCTGCTCAAGAAGCATTGCTTTCTTGACTGTTTACAAGCATGCTACTTACACTCACTGGACCAACTGCCACAAAGTGGTGAGTGAGCTCTCAGAAGCTGTGTTGTTCCGTATAGAAAAGTGTTACCTTGGCAACGGCAAGCATGCTTCATTACCAGATGGCTTTAGCTTTTATCTGTGACACCCCATAGCCATTGCCAAGAACCAACCCATAGCCCCTGTCAGTGAACATCTTGCCTCTGACCATGGCAGCCTTGGCTGGATGTAGAAGGATGTCCAAGGCCCATCTGCAATGTATTGTATTCATTCGTCAAAAGCTCAAGGTCACTACAAGCTGGTACATCCAGATATGCTAGATACTTGCACATTTCACATATGGGAGCCTCTGGCTTGCTGGAGTGCACTAGAGTTAGAAAGCACGTTGTAGAATGTGCACTCAGCTTCATACTGACAGCTAGTGCTCCCCGTTCCACCACATCACACTCAGAAGGATGCTTTGTGATACACCTCACCCTAGAATGAGCCTGCATCCTCGTTTTGTTTTGTTTTTTTTTTTCCTCAACTGTTTTGTTCCACTTCTAAGCAAATGGTCATGAGAGACTGGCTTGTCCTATGTCATACTTTCTGTACGTAGTGCCTGTGGAGTAGAAATCAATGCAAGTACAGGTCCTTGACCTGTTCTGCACAGTGAATGGTCATTACTGGGGTCAGTGAAATCTGTCTTATTAGCCTGTAGCAGCTTTAATCTTCCCTCACTTGCAGGCTGGCAGGAGCTTTCTGCCTAGGATTTAGTCATGAGACCCACCATTTTATTCATCCTTGAGGTTTAGCACCACATTCCACAGCTTCCCTACGGCCTTGAGTATGGCAGCAGGAGGGAGGATGAGCCCCCAAGTGGTGCTTTACTGACCTGGGCAGTGGTTCTGCTTTCAACTTTGCTACTAACCATTACACCTCAACAAACTCTACCACGGCTTCTGGCTAAGTAGCTATGGCTGCTACTGAGCCCTTCCTCCACACCAGCCACTACAGGACAGTGTATCTGGCATCACCCGCTGGGCTCCTCTCAATTCTGCAATAGAGGAACAACAGCAGAATCAAGACTCAACTGTTTGCATACAGTGTCACCAAGAGCAAGCTGAGATTCAAAAGGCCCTAACTAACTCTGCCTCTCCAGCTTAGATAAACTCCAGACTGATGTCCTCTCTGACAGACTTCATAGAGCCTCATGGAACTGGAAAGATGGTAAAATAAACTAGTGGGAGTTTGCCCAGCACCAGCCAGTCCTCATAGATGAGTACAGCAAACTCTTGCCAAAAGCCCAAACTCCAGCCTCATCTCCTGGCCACCTGTGGAAAGTACAGGGCGAGATGTGTCCATGCTCATCTGTGAATGCAGCAGGGAGTCTCATAGACAGTGATGTCTTCCACTTCTCCAACCAGCAAAGTAGGAGAGAGGAGGCCCAGCTCAGGCTGATGGGGTACCGCAGCTGTCACTTTCAGCCTACAGTTGGATCATGTCATGAGCAAGTTCTTAATCCTTTCAAAGAAGCATTTAGAGGGCTGTAGCAATCTGATAACTAATACGCCAGATGCTTGGTAGTATTGGATAGTTACTGTTTTCTAGACATGAGGTCTGTCACAGTTTGGCTGGTTTGTTTACAGAGCACTTGTCTTTTAAAGATGCACACTGAAGTATTATTAACAGAGGTACAGGGAGAGGAAAGGAAGCAGCGCTGACACTAGGTGGCCAGGAGTTGGGTCTGTAGGTGTTTGTTGGTTTTAACTTTGTTTATTTTTAGGCAGAGTCTCACTAGGTAGCCTTGGCTAGCTTGGACCTCTATAGACCAGGCTATAGACCAGTGTGACCTCAAACTCACAGAGATCCACCTGCTTCAGCCCCAAATGCTGGGATTAAAAAACATGGATTATTACACCCTACTGTACTAAATATTTTTTTTCTTTTTAACTAAGTTGGAGGTAGGGCTGGAGAGATGATTCAGAGGTTAAGAGCACTGGCTGTTTTTCAAAAGAACACTGGCAGGCTATTCTTTCACAGGTCCTGAGTTTATTTTCAACTACATGGTGGCTCCCAACCCTCTATAATAAGACCTGGTACCCTCTTTGGGCATTCACAATGCCCTTTTTAAAGATTTCTTTATTTATTGTGTATACAGAGTTTTGCCTGCAGGCCATTGTTGTAATAAGTTTTCTGGGTCCATTTGGGCTGGAGGTTTGGACCTGGCCCGTGGCAGCTTTTGTCCCCCAAAGAAATGGATCCGACACTTACATTAACTTCATACTGTTTGGCCCATGTCTCAAGCACGTTACTAGCTGACTCTTTCATCTTAAATCAGCTCATTTCTACTAATCTACCTACCACGTGGCCCAGCCCATGGCTCACCTGTATCTCTTATATGTTCTTCCTTTGGGAGTCGGATGGTGACTGACTAACTCCACCCTCCTTCTACCTGCCTGTCCTCTGATTCTCCACCCACTTCTACAGTGCTGCACATAGGCCAAACCAGTTACTTTATTTACATCATATAGAAAACATTTCTACCACAGGCCATTAGAGGACACCAAATCTCATTACAGACAGTTGTGAGCCACCATGTGGTTGCTGGAAATTGAGCTCGGGACCTCTGGAAGAAGTCAGTACTCTTAACCTCTGAGCCTTCTCTCCAGCCCAAGAATGCCTTTTGAAGAGGACCTGCTGTTTAATTCTCAGCACCCATGTTAGACAGCACAAAACTACTGGTAACTCCAGTTCCAGGGTGTCTGACTCCTCGGACCTCCCAGTCCACAAATGTGCACTGACCCATCCTCTCACAAACTCATACATATACACATATTTTTAAAAATACAAATTAATCTAAACAAAAAACTTGGAAGTCAGGTAAGAAGGTTCACACCTGTCATCCAAACACTCAAGATGCAAAAGCAGAATTGCTCAGAGACAGGCCAGCCTGTGCTTCTCAATAAAACCTGTCACAAAGCACAGTCCTCCTACCCCTGAAGTACCCTAGATTGTTACTGCTGGATTGGAGTGGCAGAGGATCAGGTTTGTCTGTTGATTCCAATTTAATAGTTCCTTCACTGACAAGAATGGAGTGAAGAGGGAAACAGGTGTGTGCGCAGCTTTCTGGTTGGCACAGCTCTTCTAGACAGCAGCTTGGCACATTGTACTATTTGCCCCAGTAATTAGAATTCTGTGAATCTGTCCTAAAATAGAAAATACCCCTTAGGATGACGAGAGAGCTCAGCATGTAAAGGTGCTTGCCTTCAAACCTAACAACCTGAGTTCAGCTCCTAGAACTCACGTGCCAGAAGAAGACTCACACAAGTTGCCCTCCGACCTGTACACACACACACAAAGTAAATAAAATGTAATTTAAAATATTAAAATTGGCCCCCGCATGCAGTGGCAGTACTAAAAGTACCTTTTGCAGCCATGGGTATATTAGGGAAGCTTGGGAACACCTTAAGTTTGTGGCAGCAGGAGAGGGATGGAAAAGGCCCAGGTTAGCTGCAAGCCAGGCCTAGTGGCAGTAGACCCTGCTTTTGAAGAATGTGGCAATAGAGAAGAAGATCTGCCTCATAATTATGTTAGAATTTGATTTGCAGTTCCATATACTAATCATGTATTGACTAATAAAAATATTTAAAGTAAGTGTCCTCAAACCATGAATGGTAATCATCTTTAGGTAGAAAGACTAAGCCATTATCTTCCTTCTGGTGCCCTTAGTGTGCATTTCTAGGATCTGTCTCCAGAAATTCAAATTTTTGATAAGACAGTTTGTCAGTTAGCTAAAACCTTCTAAACTCTAGTGTTTTTAGAAGTCAGTTCTCAGTTACTGGAGCTTCTAAGATGGCCTTCTGTGCTGTAGGAAGTAGTCCTTGGTATTCAGGTCTGCGTCCCCTGTAGCATGGGCTCTACCCTGACCTCCTTCCCTTCCACGAGGCCCCTGCTGATCCTGCTTGTCCATTGGCATCCTTAAGTAATTCTTGGGTACCTAAAAGAATGTCACCTCTTAAAGGTATGTAAGATGCGTTTGTTAGCATCTTTAAATGTAAACAAGTGTATCTTAGTTCTTTTTCATCCTGCTTATGTTCTGTACAAGTAAAGGCACACAAAATGGAAGGAAACATCATGCACTTAGGTTCTGAGAGAATAAAGCACTTACCATGTGTCAGGACCTTGTTTCCCTTCTGGGTAACACACAGCCACTTTCCTTTCTGTTTGGGTTCACCCTGACATTGCTTCTCTGCTTTTCATCCGCTTAGTAGGCAGCTCTACCAGGGGTGCTGGGTGCCTCTTTCTGCTCTCTGCACTGTGTTCCAAGTACTCCACGTGTATACACTTAGCCATGACAGAGATCAACACCGATATGCTCAGCAAGCCCATCAGACCAAACCATGTACCCTGGCCTTGTGATGTGGTGGGGCACGTACTCTATCCAGATGATGAGAGACTAGAAGGCAGAGCTGTGGAGGTGATGGAGTGAGCCAGGTTATCTTTACAGCTATTACAGAAGAGTCTGTGATAGCTGGCTCAGTCTATCAGCTACATTAAGATTCAACACTGGGCCTTCCCTCCATGTCCTCTGCAGCCTCGCTGAGAATTAGGACAGAGAAATGATGATCTGCTCCACCACCCAGCCTACTTTTGTGTTGTTTGCATGTTTAGTATGGGCCCTCACATGTGAACACCTGTTTTACAGGTGACCTTGGGAAAGGTTTTAAAAGTGATTGTCGTCATGAGGAGCCTATTCATCGACCGCACGATTGTGAAGGGATATAATGAGAATGTTTACACAGAAGACGGGAAGGTAAGCATCCTGGAATCGGGGGTTCTTCTGTGTCCCAGAGTGGAGTTCCAGGTGAGTGATACTGAAAACCAACACATCAGCACTGAAGCAATCCACAAACAGACTAGTCAGCATGAAGACAATTCCTGGACAAAAACTATTTTATTCTCTTCACTTGCTGTTTCAAGTCTCTGCTGCTCCCTCGCTTCAAGCCTGAAGCCCTCACTTGAATTTCTAATTGATCACCTTAGACCCCAGTTGCCTCATTAGATATGGCTTCTGAGGAAATGGATTTTTTTTTTCCCCAAGTCAACCAGCACATCAATAGCCCAGGGTTCAGCGTTCTGCTTTTTCTAGACCATGAGAAAGACTCAAGTTAGTTTGATACAACCTAATGATACTCTTCTTGACACAGTACATGTGGTCCTTGGGACGTCCCATCTCAGCTGTACCATGAATAGACTGCTTCTTCCCACAAGTAATTTGTCTGTCTCACAGAAAGCTTACTCTCTGCAGCCAAACATGCTGAGAGCCGCCATGAGAAGGCAGGTGCATCCCCAGGCGATGGTTTCCTGGAGCAGTCACTCCTGTGGACCCTGTAGTGTCTTGAGTGCACACTCCCCATCTGGCACTGTGGGAAGTGGCAGTGGACACTGATGAGAGCTGACAACCTTCATTTGTGTCTGCTCCCAAACATGATGAGCACTTGCCCCACAGGCCCACCAGCTTCCCCTGTCACTCTGCAGCCTGAGACCCCCCTCCCTCTCATGGGACCTCTCCATTTCCTCATTTTAAATGTTAACATTTGAATGTGTTTGCTAATAGCTATCACCACTCAATGACCACATTATAATGAGAATAGACAGTTTCTTGAAAAGCTGGTGGCAGATGTGGCTTAGCATGTGACAGGTATACTAGTGCTGTGCTCAGGTTTACTATGGCTACCAGAGAAGTAATTGTCTTTCCAAGTTCTCTGCCTGGTTTATATACGTACCCTAGTTGATTTCAAATCATTTGTGGAGAGATTTGCTTTTTCTTTTTAAAAAAAAAAAAAAAATATTTATTTTTATTTAATGTGAATTGGTGTTTTGCCTGCATGTATAACTGTGTCAGGGTGTCAGATCTTGGAATTACAGACAGTTGTTAGCTGCCATGTGGATGCTGGGAATTGAACTCAGGTCCTCTGGAAGAACAGTCAGTGCTCTCAACTGCGAACCATCTCTCCAAACCAAGATTTGCTTTTTCTTTCTGGAAAAATCAAACTTTTCTTGCAGCAAGAGTAAAAAGTGAGGGTGACAGTCTGGCGGGTATGGCCTGCATGGGATTCTAAATTCTGTCTGGAGCTGGGATGGGTTCCTGATTGTTGGTACTGCAGAACCCAACCAGGCAGGCCTAGTGAATGCCTCCCAGGAAGACTGGCCAATGGTGGGCATATAGAAGGTGGTTTCTCTTGGGTCTTTCCAAGCTTTGGTTGAAAGATGCTATAGTCACAGCGGGTGTGAGGCTGCTATTGCTCCTGGATTAGAGACTGAGTACAAAGAGTAGCTGTAACCAGCACCATACTTGCAAAGTTACCAAGTCAGGATGCAAATGTACTTACTACCTTCCAGATTCAGATCAGGAATGGAGATGCTGCCAGTTGTATGTGCTGCTGGCAAACTGCTGGTAAGCTGCCAGTGATGTTCTGCTGACCAAACCCAAATTGTCTACAGTTACAAACAGGGACACTCATACTCTGCCCCTGGGAAACACTCAGAAAGTAATGGTAGTACTCTGTAGTGCACTCAGAAGAGAAAATTGGGATATAGTCTCTGCTGTGTCCCTCTTGAAGCCCTCTCTGGTGACCTGCTGCAGCAGGTGCTGCCTCACTTTCTTCTTGTCTACCTTTTCCATGACTCCTGTTTCCCCAGGGTTCTCTCTTCCCCCTGCCTACTCCCCTTAGCCATTCTCAGCTATCTTTCCCACACAGGAGTCATTCTTCCTGTCGGGGCCTCAGCTCTTTATCTCCTTAACTCAGCTTCCCTCCTGACTTCCGTCTTGATTAGCCATTCCACCACCCAAACGCCTAAGCCTTCCTACCCACCATACCCAAGGACCCGGCTGTCAGAAGGTGCTGACTGTCACCTCTCTTAGCTGCTACACTGTCTGCTCTCACTCTTGCTGATCAGATTCTTGCTCTTGCCAGCTTACATCCAGGCTCCCTTCCCTGCACAGTCTGTTTTGCCCTCCCATAAACATCCATGCATATGTAGGTCTCTCTTGCTTCCCACGATCTCTTGCTCCAGTATTACTTGGAGCAGCCTCCCCAGAGTAGGAGGTAGGCATT
Organism: Sigmodon hispidus; assembly: GCA_004025045.1. Taxonomy (NCBI): domain Eukaryota; kingdom Metazoa; phylum Chordata; class Mammalia; order Rodentia; family Cricetidae; genus Sigmodon; species Sigmodon hispidus. Next base: position 95,019 of record PVIH01005238.1, read on the forward strand.
AATAGGTGTTAGGTACAGGGCAGCCATGCACCCAAGTTTAAGGAACCCTGGATTACAGGTAGAGCCCCTCAGTCTTCCTTTTGCAGTCCCAAGGATAGAGCCTAGGGCTTCTCACAGTCAAGTGCTCCCTTCACCTCAGCCATCCTCTTCCTCTATCCCAGACAAGAATTTAAATGTCTTAAACATTTTTAGAGCCTTTGGTTTATGCATATGCCTTATGAATGTCTAAAAGGTGCATATTTTCCCCACCAGGTCACCAAGTTCTTTTGTGGTCCCAACTTGTCCTCAGAACATGTTGTATCAACAGCTTGTACAACATGCTTCTGAGATCTGGCTAACAAAACAGGATCTAGACACAAGATCTGACCCTACCTGCTCCCATTCTCTGCATGTATCCAATCCACTCCTCAGCCTTGGTGCCCACCTAGAACCATCAAACTGCTGCAGGCATTTGCCCATTCTGCCTTTCCCTGGGTGCTTGCCTTCTTAGTTTGCCTGACTCTTGCCCTTTAAAATGTTCTCACATTTCCCTAGGGCACGACCATCTGAATATTTCTTCCCTCCAACCTGCCATCCCCCATCGACTATCATAGCTGTCCTAGTGGGTGTAACTCTTGTACTTCAGTGCTCAGCCTGTGCCCCTGGCCATACTTTGCCTTAGACACTTTGCCTCAGACCCTTGTTACAGAGAGAGAAGCTGAAAGCTAGTATGGGAATTGCTTTTGTGGACCGGTCCTATTACTATGTGCTAAGGGTAGGCCCTAGTGCCTGGAACAGCCTGGAAGCATATGGAAGAGAGGCTGATGGGATAGCCTACCTGAGGTGAAAATGGTTAGCTGAAATGAAAAAATGAAGAATCAAGAGACAGTGGGCATTGGAATCATAAGTGATCAGACTAAAGGAAGAATATACATGAGCCCACATACTCACCCTCCTCATGAAAGATTGCTGTTTCTCCACTATACAGCAGAAAGTGGGCATTTTGAGGGAATCTGGGTTTGAGGATGGCTGGCAGGGACCACTTGATCCATTTTGCACCTATGTATGTGGACCATGTAGCAGGTAAGGAGCTCAAAATAAGACCAAGCAAGACTGTCAGGGCCAGGCTTCAGTTGGTGGAGAAGCTGAGTTGGCCTGTTCCCTGACACTGCCCTCACAGATTGATCAGTCCGGGACTTTACAGTCACTTTATAAAAGAGAAGACATTGCAAGTCACATAAGTACTGAGCCTAGGGTGTACACACCTGTATCCCACTCCTCAGCAAAAATGTAAGATTTGGAAAACACCATTGGATTTAAGGCCTGGTCTGCAAGGACACAGTGTCCCTTGCGGCTTTGCTGTGGGGAAGATGCATCCCTGCATTTGCTGTACTGGGGCCCAAGCTTGGGGACTGCTTTGCTGCCATCATCTGGAGCTCAGCGTGGGGTGCAGGGATGGGCTCAGAAAGCCTCTTGCTGCCTTAAATAACTGCACCCCTGTCCCCTATCCCCGCCACTACCCTGTTTGGTTGTGCAGCGTATTGTCTTGAATGCTAGACATTCCCTTCCCCACCTCAGAGCCATCAACATCTGTCCCAGCACACTATCACCTTAACCTTTGCTGTAACAGCCACTCCCTGATGTTCTGTCTCTTTACCTGTGGTGCATATTTTTGATATCAGGTACCAGTAGCCACTTTCCTCTAAGTATAAAACTGCTGTTCAGACTTGCCAACCACTAGTCGCTGTAATCAGGGAGTGCAGGCCGTGACTCAGCATGCTAACAGGCAGGGTGTGGAACACCTGGCCATTGTCCTGATTTTATGTCAGTCAGACTTAACGATGGAGAAAGACAGAAGAGTCTCGGTTGAATTTCTCTTATTAGGGGATTTAGGTTATGTTAATGCTATAGCTTCATTAATTACCCCATATCAATAAAAAAGGCAGCTTTTAGCCTCGGAGCGTAAGAGAGGAGAAGAAATGGCAGTATCAAAGGGAGCCTTCAAAGACAGCCAGAGCTGTCTCCAGGGTAATTTCTGATCCTGCATTCTTCCCACTTCAAAGTTGGATGTGTGTGTGTGTTTGGGTCGAGGGGGTTGGGGGAAGCTTGAATCTGATTTCTCTAATAAGTGTTGGCATCAGCCCCGTTTGATATTAGATGCAGGGAACATTTTGATTTGTTATAGCCTTTGAAATTGTTCAGACGACCTTCAGAAAAATGGCCTCTTGTTACTTGTGGGGAGAAGGGTGAGAGCTGGGAAGGGAATGAATCCAGCTGGGCTCCTGTGCAGAGGGGCCTCAAGTTGTGCTTTCAGCAATTTTTTAGTAACAAATGCATGTCCTGATTGAAAGTGAAAAGTTGAAGAATAATAGAGCCATAGCATTGTGTTCCTGGTGAGACTCGTCTCCTCTCTTCTTCTGGGAGGGTGGCAGACTTAAGAAGATGACCACACAGAAGTTTCTGGGGCTCTGAAAACTTGGCCAGTTTCACAGAAACCCCCTCTGGTGCCCACTTGTACCCTTCACCCAGATTAGATTGTCATGTCTGTCACCCACTGGCCTTGCAAGACAGACTTCCCTTTAAAGGTTTTCTTTTAAAGGTTGAGGCCCTGCTGCGCCTTAGGAGCTTCATTTGCAAGTGTCCATTTTAGATCATTTAAAATTCTCTGTGTGTGCTGGCTTTTGAAATGAAATAAAGAATTGATAACTTTCTGATAAGCTGCCAGTGCTTTCGAATACTGCTAAATGAATGTTAGCGGTGATGATTGGCACAGCAGCAGGTCTGGCATGGATTTGTGAGGCTGAACTCTGAAGAGCACCCCCAGAGAGTTGAGCCAGTGACATTGTAGAGGGCCCCTGAGTAACATTCCATCTAAAGTCAAGCAGAGAGGCAATCTCCTCCCAAGGCAATCCCTGGACCTCTGGACATGGGCCTACTCTCAGATTTCCACTACTTAGCTGTGATGTTCTCTGAGCCTCAGTTTCCTCGTCTGTGAACGGGAAGAGATTTCTGTGTCAGTACTGGAAGGGTCCCTGCCAACTGCACAGAGTTAAGAGATCAGCAAGGACAGAGTGACCTTGCCTTTGGCATCGAACTTGTTTCTAGAAAGTTTTTGACATCTTGGTGTTTATCCTGAGAACAGACATGAGCACCCACTCATCTATAGGGTTGCATTTTACTCCCCTGAAAATAGACCCTACTCCACCTGAACACATTGCAGCACCAGATACACTGGCTACCTCTGGGACTGCCACACCATCCACTAGGCTCCAAGAGGCTGATTTGGCCTTTTCAAATCCTTCAAGCATTGGCCAGTGTTTAGAGGGAAGTTTCACTCTCTTCCTGACACCCCAGATTAGAATAATGTCTTGTTTGCCAGGCTGAAGATTTGCAGCTTCCATAATGTTTCTCTTTTTAATATTGCAACTAAAAAAAAAAAATGTTGACAATGCTTGCCTTTGCAGTGAATAAGCGAGAGCTAATAAATATTCACTGGGCTCAGCCTTGGCTTCCTGAAATGAATTTCTGAGCTCTCCCTGGCCCTAAGGAGAGACAGGGCATCAACTCCAGAACACTCATTTATACCTCTTTCTCTGGCATAAACCTAGCGGAAGATCAGGTATAAGCCACCTGCCGCAGGTTCCCAGCAAAAGGAGAGCCCATTGTTACCAGGTCCCTTTCTCAGCCATGTGCACCAGGTAAATGGACTATATTGTCTAAGACCTTGCTATCCCAGATGGTAGAATCATCCCTAGCATTCTAAATGGCATATTTAAACCTTTCAAAAAGGAGATGCGGTGAATAGGCAAGGTGTGTTGTGAGAATCCGCCATTAGGCTATGGAGTCCATCTTAATTAAGCCCCTGATCTTTTCTCTCAAGGTGTTTTGGTTTTTATTTAAAGATTTTTATAGATACTGGTGGTCTCCTAAGATAATTGTTTAATTATCTGCAACTTTGAGTGTATGCAGGTTCCATGTCTGAGAAACTGGTATCCTTGTCTCGGTGTGCTGTGTGTGGTGTGAACTGGCAGGAGGTGCCAACTTTGAGAACTACCCACTGGAAATGAGAGGAGAAAGAAGTCTCTCAAGTCCCAGCACTGATGCCACTCTTCCTAAAATGTTGACTTAAAGTGTCTGGCACTGTGATCTGGGTAGAACAAAGAGATGCAAAGTCATTCTTATTTGCCCTGTGGTCCCTGGGCAGTCTTTAAATGCCACATTTGTTAAACCCTGGGCTGAACTGCTGCACTAAAGTCACCTGACCTGGTCTCTCCCACATAGGGCTAGCAACCAATACAATGGATGTATGAGGAGTTAACAGTGTGTCTTCTGTCATATTTATTTACTTTGTATATATACATGTGAGTACATGCCAAGGTCAGAGGACAACTTGCAGGGTCAGCTCTCTCCTTCCTCCATGTGGGTGTTGAGTATTGAATTCAGATTATCAGGCTTAATAGCAGGTGCCTTTTTCCATGGAGTCAACTCGTCGGCCCTTTATATCTGAGGTTTCTGGCAGTGATTCTTGTCATTCTGCCCCTAGACACTGTCAATCTCTAATGCCTGGAGATGTTTCAAGTTATTCTTCCCATCTATTGGTTTAAAGGAGACAGAGCCTGGAATCTGATGTTGCCTTTCTGGGATGGGGGAGGTGCATTGGCATTGGGGACGTGCTGTAGGAGGGGGTTATGGGGAACCAGGAGGAATTGACATGGGTGGTGGGGTACATTTTACCAGTGACATACACGAATGTGTGACCAAAGATCCATGTTGTCTACGAACTCTGGTTGCTGGGCTGCTCCCACTCTGCCCTTTAGCACCCGAGACCTAACAAGAAACCAGTCACAAGTAGGAAGGAGCTGGAGGAAAGGGTACCTGGGTGCAACCAACTTGCAATTTTCAAGGACTCTTCAGAAAGCCACATTGTGGTATTTCCTCAGAACAGAAAGGACTCTGAGGTACCTGGGTCAAGTGCAGCACTCACTTCCTGTGGCTCGGAGGCATTTCCCCGTGCATTCACTTCTTGTGTGCCCTGGTGCTGCAAATCAATGCAAAAGCACACAGGCCTGAGCTGTCTCGGTTAGACTTCCGCCTTGACCACCAGCCAACCTCAGAGGCAGGTCCAGGAAACCATTCACTGGGCATTTCAATTTGTTCAGCTCCTGACCTCATTATATTAAAGTCACAGTCTAGCACCTCTGGGACACACAAAGGCTTCCTCACTTGTCATTACCCGTGAGTGGCAGCCTAGCTCCTGCAGTCTCTGTCTTGGGGTAATTCTGGATTTGCCATTCATCATTTGTTCTGAAGTCTTGAAGTAGTGAGAAGGCATGAGTTACTGTAAAAGCTGGGAAAACCAAAATGGTTTCAGTTAGAATAAGCCACGTGAGTGTCCAGTATGTGGGAGACTGGACTGGTTTCATGAGCTCTGCCCACATCACATCTAGGACCTGGTTCTTCCTTGTTTGTGCAATGGAGTCTCCTTAGATCAGGGCCTCCTAACCCAGTCAATACCCAGGCAGGAGTGCTGCTAGAAACAACTAGGCCTGGCTCCTGCCCTCTGTGCTCAGCCACTCCAGAGGGGAAAGTGAGGAATGTTTAAGTTAAAATAAAACAACTCCCTAACAGTAAAGTGCAGGGTGCTGACTCTGGCCTGCTCCTGGGATCCTTTTGTTCCTAATGGCTGTCTCATCCAGCCGGTTGATACCCTGAGAGGTCTACCCTTTTCTGAAGGGAGGAGTGGATCTAGGAGAGAGGGGAAGTGGAGGGAACTGGGAGGAGAGGAGAGAGGGGAAACTGGTAGAGAGTTAATGTGTGAGAGAAGAATAGAGGTTTAAAAAAAAATTGTCCCAGGGACTGCCAGTGCCAGCAGGTTTGAGCAGCCAGACAATGCTGCCCTGCCATCTGTGAGAGACCTTTCCATTTGACCTTGGCAGGGGATGGCCTGAACTCCTCCTCCTCTGAAAGCATGTATGGAGAGTCTGGTATGATGCCTAGCACGGAGTAGCATCCTCAGCTTCATAGTGGTGTTCCTCTTCACTCAGCAGTGGCCTCCTGATGCCCATGATGTGCCAGCACAACACCTCTGCCCACTCAACTCACATTCTGTATGGGCCAAGTCGGGAGCAAAGAAATAACAGCAGTCTTTAGTGTTAGAGGGTAAAGAAAGTAGGTGTTGGGAATACTATTTTGATAGGTAACTGGGGAAAGTCTTCCTGATTATAGTGACATTGGGCTTGGGAGTCCAAGAGGAGCCATGCACAAGCTTGTGGGAAGGACAGCAAGAGTCTCAGGAAGAATCAGCTTCTAAAGTGAGCTGGAAGCTCAGCCCCTGGGGCCTGAAAGCTCATGACCCTGGATTCTTTATTTCATTTCTTAAGTCACCTGGAAATTGCTGAGGAACAACCTTAGGCTGGCTGTTGTGGGCCTTTGCCACTTGGGTCCCACTCTGTCGGTTTTGTTTTCTTGGGTTGACTAAAACTGACACCAGTTCTCTCCCTCTCTCTCCCATCAGCTTGACATATGGTCCAAATCCAGCTACCAAGTGTTCCAGAAGGTGAGTCTGTCTCTCCTTATCTTACTCGGGAGGCACAGGGAAGCCAGGCGTGGTTGGGGCATAACCCTTCTCAACTCAGAGGCTTGTGAGTTGTGTGAGGGGGGAAAAAATAAAAGGTTGGATTGTGGCCCAGCCTAGGTAGAGTGCATGCCTAGAAGTTACAAAGCCCTGGGTGACATGGTGACACACACCTGTAACCCCAGCACTTGGGAGGCAAAAGCAGGAGGATCATCCTCCACCTTACAGGCTACTGCCTAGGCAACATGCATGAGGAAACTGACATGCAAAACTTCCCAGGTAAAGCTCATTTATATGACATGGGAAGTAGTTAGGTTAGTGATTGCCTGTGCATGGGGCAAGAGACTAGCCTCAAAGGGGTACTCGAGGACATATTCTGGTGGTCTTGAAATGCAGTTTCTCAGAGTCTGCCCAAGTGCATGGAGGTGGGCTGAGAGAAGCAGGCAGCACAGAGCCCAGCTACTCCACTCCGACAGCGGCTGCCTTCACAGCTGCTTGTTTGACACTTTCCAGAGGGAGGGAAGGAGGGAGGGAGGAAGAGAGAGAGAAGGAGGGAAGAAAAAAACAGTTAAGAAAAATGAGAAGGGGGCTGGAGAGGTGGCTCATGGGCTAAGAGTACTTGTCGCTCTTCCAGAGGACCTGGGTTTGATTCCTAGCACCCATATAGCAGCTTTCAGCAGTCTATAACTCTAGTCCAGGGCATTAGGGACCCTCTTCTAGCCCCTGAAGGCAGAGAGCACTGCACACACATGGTGCACAGACATACATACAGGCAAAAAACACTCATACATATAAAAAATAGAATTTTAAAAGTTGAATGAGAAATGATGTGAGAATTGAGCTCCTTGGCTCCAAGAGGGTAAAGTGACATTCCTGGCATGGATGTGTAGGGTCACTGCACCCTCTAAAGCGTGTGGCCCAGCTCCCCATGGGCAGCAGTCCTGGCTCTTGACTGCACTGGCCTCTAGTTTGTCTTGGCCCAACAGCTGCCATTTCATTTGTTCCCTAAACAAGAACTGGTTCTCTCTGGCACCCTTTGGTGTTGCCAGGCACTGTGCTAGGTCCAGAATACAAGGGAAATATCACAAGGAGACAGGCTGTCTGGGGGCTGTGCCAGAGGACCAGAGAAGGAGTGCCCTTCAAACTAGAGTAAGCAGGAGGGCCTCAAGGGGAATCTTAACCCAGGAGCCCTGGTGGGCAACTGTCTCAGACATGAGCACGGATTTGGATACTGTTCTCCGGTAAGAAAAACTTCAGAAACCACTCACTTGGCCACTTTCTTTCTATGAGTAGGTTGTACCCAAGGTGTACTAGGAGGCATAGGCCTTTTTTTTTTCTTAATGAGAAATTTGCATAATATAAAATTAGCCATTTTAAAGTAAACAGTACCTTAGAGTTTGGTGCCTTCACATATTCAGCAGCCTTCTGTTTAGTTCACTAACATGTTACTTCTATTAGGGCAGTCAGCAGAGGGCATGGTGTGTACCTTCTCATCACCCTTAACAGTCCTGTTTGCAATCATAAGCACAACCTGGGACATTCAGGGGTCATGACCTTGTCACACCTACCTTGAAACAATGAGGATGTAGTGGGCAAGCCAGCAGAGCCTAAGCCAGAGCCAAGGCTGTCACAGTCAGCATCCAGCAAGACATAAAATTCAAGAGGAATGCTTGTGCTCAGCTCTCCTCCTCCTCCTCTTCCTACTCCTCCTCCTCCTTTTCTATTCTGTACAGGACCCAATAGATGGAATGGCACTGCCCACATCCAGGGTAGACCCTTTTCTGTTTAACCTTTCTGGAAAAACCCTCAGGCACATACACATATAAGTGTGTTTCCATGGTAACTCTAAATCCAGTTGACAGAGATGAACCATCACAAGTACCAGGGTTATGGAAGATGTCAGCAGTGGTCTAAGGGAGCATTTGGCATTTGAGGTAGACTTAGGTGAGCTGACCAAGTGTATACCCCAATATAGTGAGTGACTTAAGTAAGATCACTAGTTAGTATAGTTTGAATGTAAATTGTCCCCAATAGGGTTATGTGTTTGAGGTATTGGTCCCCACCTAGTGGCACCATTCCAGGAAGTTGTAAAACTTGAGAGGTCAGGCCCAGCTGGAGGAAGTAGGCTTCTGGGAGGCAGGCCTTGAGGTTTATCTTCCATTCTGTTTTGGGAGATGTGAAGGGGTACGGAGTCCCAGCTGTATCCTCCTGCAGCCAGTGAGCCCCTGCTGACATTCCTTTCCCTATATGTGGAACTATACCCTCAAAGCGAGCCCAAAAGAACCCTTTCTTTACTGTGGTTGGGTTCTTGGTCACAGTGCTGAGGAAGCTACAATAGGCCACGGTCATCCCTGCAGGCTCTGTCTGGGCTGCCTTTCCAGTTCTTGTATAAAGCTCAGGATATCTCAAAAGCAAAAACATTATTTAACTAAGGACATCATTGTTCTGGGCCTGCTGGCATTTCCTCACTAGCCTCGCTCCCCAGTCCAGAGCCGAAGGAAGGAACTGACTGTCACACCCAGCCTTCAGTGCCTAGGACCTGGGCAGGCTCTACACTCCTGCTAAGTTGCCAAGCTGGGAGTGGCGTGGACAGCATCTTAGCTATAAACACTGGTATTTCCTGTGTTGTTCTTGACAGTTTTCCCTCCTTGTTGACTTAGAAGGAAGAAAACCACTCATTATTGTGGTCTTGTTTTGCCGATTTGTCAGCATCATTAAAACTAGTCTTTGTCTTTAACCTGGTTCCTACCTCTGTGCCCTCTGTGGTGTAGTAATGAATTTCTTCTCCATCCCACAGTGGCCCTTGAGATTTCTCAAGCCTTTGAACCTGGCAGCCTGCAGCCCAAAATCTGGTCTTTGGTAGTGAACCTTCCCTCCCTTTGAGTGGGGACCCTTTGCTCTGCTTTCTTAAAAGCTATTCTGTGTCAAGTGAGTTGTGTTTTGAGTACGTATAGGAGGCTTATTCAGAAACTCAAGCAGGGTGTGAAACGGGCATTTTCTGAAGCATAGATTTAGACTGTGCTGCCATGTTTTTACTCACTCCTCCCTGGAAACAACCTGTCAGTCTTTGTCTGGGCCCACAGACACACCCAGCAGCACAGTCTAAAATGGACTGTTAGGGCAGTTGGAGAGATTTATGGGTTCTTGCCAGTCTGGCCCTATACTATACATAAGCATGTCTGAAGTAGTACGAATGGGCTGACCTAAGTGGTCGTGTTTTACCCAAGGAGAGCAGTGTATCTCCACGTGCCTGGACCCTGTGAGTTTCTTTGTCCTGTCTCCCTTGCTTTGTTGTATCTAAATGATTAGCCCACTGTGCAGGTGTCACTGTTCTCGTTAGAAGACAGGTAATGGTGAGCTCTCTCTCCTCTCACGGCAAGTAGGAGCCTGACAGAGGAGACTGTCTGCACTGTCAGATGAAGGGATGGCTGAGAAAATAATGTACTACAGAATCCAGCTTAATCCCCTCAGTAAAGCTCCAACTTTAATCATGTCCCGTGGAGTGGGTGTGACATGTTATAACATCAGGGAGCCTGTGCTCCAGACTTTCAGGAGGGACTGGTGGTGTGAAGGTGGTGTATCCTTCCTACAGTCAGGCCCCACATTAAAAGCAGAGCTGGGGTTACTTTATGCAGGGCCAGTCTGTCTGGCGCAGCTTTCAGAGTGATGGTTAGAGCTGAGAGTCAGCACCAGAGAACAGGGTCAACTGGGAGCCTTCTAAACTCTGGTTTTTAGGATCTGCTTATTCTCGCTTCTGTTTTCCTGTCCCCCACTTAAATGTGGGGTGTGCTTATTGGTGCTGCTAGTGGTGGGTGATAGTTGAGAGCATTGTGGTAACTCCTTTCCACCTCATCAGCTTGCTTATACCTGCCCAGTAGAGCAGCCCAGTGCAGTAGTGTCCCATGCATCAGAAGGACAGTTTACTATGCCCTGAGTGAGGGGACTTCTCCAGCAGAATCACCCACCTAGACTGCGTTAGTAGACTCACTTTTGAGGTAAGGTCCCCTGGCCAGCTTGCAGTCCGTCCATCCCCCACTGCTCTGGTAGCCTCCAAGGACTCCCTTTCCTGGCACCATTGTATTGGTTCAGGTGCTGTTAGGAAGGCAGGGAGTCCCTGAGCTCTTTCCTCTAGGTAGAAAGGGGGCTGACTGCTTTGTAGAGCCAAAGCAAGCTTACCCATGTCTTTTTGCTTCAGGAGCAAGGGCAGACCCATGCCCAAGTCCCTCTGTCAGAGCCCTGTGGCTCTGCAGCACACCAGTCATGAGGAGTAAAGTGCATCCTGCCTTTTGTCTCTGTACACCGACTGTCAGCAAGCCCTTTTCTATCTTACTCATTAGACTCTGTACCCAAGTGCAAGGCCATAGTGGCTGCTTAGGGGACTGCTTGCTGTGAGGCTATGGCTGCCAACAGGTACCTGTCATTTACTGCACTACCCCAGAGGCGCCTTGCACTTCATCCTAGGGCAAAGCAGCTTTTTATAGCCAGCGAGTTCCAGCAGTGTGAATTCAGAGACTGAGACTTAGAAATAAGGGACCCTCTGAAAGGCCAGAATCGCAGAGCCAGCAAGGCTTCAAGCAAGCTCGTATTTTCCTGGCATTTAAACTCTGCAGGAGCACTCACTGTTTTGATCTTTAACCCCCTCATTTCAAAACAGTGTGCATTTTCTTCCAGCAGCTTGGGAGGAGTGAGAGCCAGTTTGCAGCCACTTATTACATTACATCCTTGCAGGGCTAGAGAGAGGTGAAGAACACATGAGACCCCAGACAGGCAGAGGTGGGGGGAATTAAAGACAGTCTCTGAGGGGTCAGCTCCTGCACGCCAGGGTCTACACCTGGAGATAGATAAAACATAGTCCAGTGGCCACCAAAGACCCTCAACCATTGCCATTGTCCCACAGGCAGCAGAGGGTGCACAGTGCATCAAGTCCCACACCACAGTAGACAGGTGGTTGCCCAGCAGGCTGTCACCACCTTCATCCCCTTTTTTTTGTTCACTCAGCCATTCTTCGATGTGAAAGACAGGGTCTTTCCTGGAGACATTCTATCCAAAAATGACACGGGGAAGCTATCACCCTTAAAGGGACCCTCAATGGGGTGTGCAGTGTGGCATTGTTTTCCTTCTGTGTCTTGTGCCCTGTTGCTACCTCACAAGTGTGTCCCAAATGGACAGAGCTGAAGGGACAGCTTTCACAATCCCCAGAACAGATGAACAGCTTCATGAAGGCAGGTAGGTTCCATCTTCCAAACAGGAGGAAGGATGTTGATTTGGGGGAAAGAGAGGCAGGTAGCCCCATGGTCATCCTAGAAGGTGCTGGGCCCTCAGCCACCAGCTGGTCTAGACTGATTGGGTTAGCTAAGCAAGAGCATTGCCCAGGCCTAAGAGCCAAAGAAAAGAGGAAGAAGTCTTTAGATCCTCTGCAACCACCTTCTCTGAAGGGTTAGTCCACACCCACAAGTGTCTGTTCCTAGAACAGGTTTCCTCTTGTAGACCCAAGCCCCTTTCCTTTAGGCTCCCTGCTGGGCACAGTGTAGACACAGCTCAGGTATTCACATGCACCCAGGTATGGATAGCAGATAGACCTAGAAGAGCCTGGCCAGCCCCCTGGCCTCTTTGACATACTGATTAACTTGTGGTTTTCTGCCATTAGAGGGGTCATAGGCCATTCATCATCTTGATGGCTCCCTTCTTGAAGGGAGGGACACAGGACAGGCCATCAGAGCTGACAGCCGCTTCTGGGAAAACTGGTTTCTCCCAGTCCTATATACCCCCATCCCAAGCTGCTATCACTGCTGGTCCATATACTCCAAGCCAGACTGCTTCCCACCATGCTCCTTATGTGGGTGGTCAGATCCTGGCCACGCCACCCCAGTTTCCTCATCTGTACTGGAGAGAGTATGATGTGAAGTGAACTGATGTCATAAGCAGGACATGTAAGGTATCCTCCATGTGGTCCCTACTACCCGGCCTCAGAAGTGCTGTTGCCAGTGACCTTTTCCTCCTAAGGCAGGCTCTGTCCATCCACTCTGCCCCCCATTAGTTAGTTCTCCTTGCACAGGGCACCCGGCTCCTCCTCCTCCTCTTCCTCCTCCTCTCACAGTTGGCCCTGTAGTTTAGAGCATGGGCTGTGCGAACTCAAGCCAAGAATTTGTCCTCTGTAAAGTTCAACTCCTTCTCTGCAAAAAGGCAAAACAGATCACACCTCCCTCGTAGGGTATGTGTTTTGAGGGTCACCAGTGGTGAGGTGTGTGGCATTAAAGTTTTCTATTAAGTATGTGGCATGTGCTGCTGCTGTCACAGGGACTAAGGACCACAGAACTTGGAATCTGTGCCTATCTATGTGCATGGCCCCATTTTAAGGGATGCAATTTTGCAAATTAAACTGAAGATCCAATCACCATGGCAAGGCCAACCACTTCCACCAGGGCCTCCTCCATCTCTCTGTTTCTCTGGCCGAAGAGTTACAGCTCCTGGCTATACCCTTTGAACAGCTTGATAGGACCTGGAGCAGTGCCTGCTGTCCTGAGAGGGCATAACATCAGTGACACCACACCTATGTAGCCCGCAGTGGATGCACTGGTCCTGACTTCACAAGAGCCACTATCTCACTGGCGCAGATCTGATGGAGAAGTAGGTATGACTGTATGCCAACTGCAGAAATAACATGGCACCAAGTGAGAACAGAAAAATTCAGGTGCCTCTAGGCCAAGACTTTGCCAGCAACTAGTGACAGTCTGGCATTTTACCATCTGGAAAGCATTAAATTGTTTTCATCTAATAAAGAGCCTCAATTCCTTAATCCTGAAAAAAATGTCAAGAGCCCATCATGCACCTCTCCTCATCCCTGCTATGTGAAAGTGCATGGTGGTCAGGACCCTGGAGAGTTCTCTGTCTCCCAGGTTCCTTAGCTCTCCTCCTATCCTAGTGCTGCCTCCCCCTCCCCCAGCCTTCCAGCTGCCGGAGGCCTTCCCACTTAACCATGTCAGTGGTGCCCTGTGCAGAGACATGCTGGTATTCAGTGTTCAAAGCTGGCTTAGAAACAAAAATGCAGCCCAGGTGGCCTCATTTCCAGAGAGTGTAGCCTAGAGGCAGGGACATCTGGTCTCAGGCATGGGAGATTACCCCTCAGCGCCAGGACCATCCAGGACAAGTAGCCACCAGACTGTGTGTCAGTACTGAAAGGGCTTGGTATTCTAATCGGGGTCAGACAGCCACGGTGGGTTAGGCAGGCTCATAGGCTGCTGCATTATCAGCTGTGGGCTGAAGGAGGCGAGGCTGGCATACAGCTATCTGACTATGGAAACAACCAACAGCCAGTCTGTGCCTGGGTCCAGGAAACTTAGATCTTCTTCCAGACACTAGTGGTATCATATCTGAAGCTCTAAAGGGGTGGTGTAGCCCTCCCCACGTAGATACTCATTTTTGGAAACCCCAGTCTGTGCATGTCAGAAACTGTAAAGCACATTACATCCACAGGCTCCTACTTTGCAAATGCAGGGCTTGATCTCAAAGGTGTGCAAGGGATCTGAGGGCTAATAGGGGCAGCTGGGTCTGTCTCCACCTCTCCTTTCTGACCCAGCAAGCCTACTGATATTGTCCCAGACCAGCATAACCTGGCCCCAGTGACAGTGATAAGCTCTGCAGAGCCCATGAAGATAGCCTCCTTCATCACACAAAGCAGAGTATCGATCTTGCCTGAGTAATCCCCTGTCCCTGTGGGCCTCCGTGCTTCTTCTGGCCCCCAGGCCTGCTGAACCCACTGCTGAGCCCATGGCACACAAATCCTGTCTCTGATTAGAGACTAGGGCTGCATAATAAGTGGTAAATCCCCTGTTTCCGCCCCACCATGTTTTAGAAGCTTCTGTCTGCAGCACTCCCATGGCCCCCAACACCACTTTCAGGACTTCAGAGCATTCCAATTTTGAGATAATGGTGACTTCTCTTTTCATAAAGACTACTAAGGCTGCCTTCAGTATTCATCCTAAAGCTGGTGCAGGTTACTAGCGGAGGCTACTATCTCTTTAAGCCCTTAACACACCAAGCTCCCATATATCTGGCTCCGGAGCTGACAGATAATTTGCTTCTGAGCATTGTTTGGGGATCCTCTGCACAAGGGTGGAATTGCTGTTAGAATTGTTGGAGGAAGCCAAGTGCCTGGACTGACCCAGGCACAGTGTTAAAGTATCTTGGCCCTCCCCATTTCTTCAGATTCAGGGAATGGCATGAGCACATTGGCAGCACACATTCAACTTGCTGCCAACTCAATGGTGCTTCCAGACCTTGGTGAAACCTAGAGCTAGGGACAGGTTAGCAGAACCAGGGCTTTGTGAAAATAGCATCACATCAAAGCATCAGGTAGGCACCTGGAGTGAAGCAAAAACGGAACACCACTTGTCCCTTTTAAGACAGGTATATATTGTCTTGAAAGGGAAAAAGGAAAAAAAAAATCCACATAGTGGCAGGCAAATCTCTCTGATTTTGAGGCCAACATAGTATACATAGTTCCATGGCAGCCAAGGCTGAAGTCACCCCTGGAAGGGCCAGAAGTGGAATATTGTAGTTCCCTTTGGGGCAGGGAGTGTGAGTGCTGGAAACCTAGCCCCAGGACCTGCAGGACCTAACCCCAAGCTCCTGCTATCTTACCAATGTCCAGTAAGGGGGTGATGCAACCAAGTCTCTCCAGATTCCCGACCTTCCCGCCAAGTCTTATCTACCTTGACAGCATGCTCATGGAAGCCATGGAAGTACTTCCGGAAGGAACCCGAAGTCTAATCCCCGTCAGCTTCTCTTTTCAATAAACACCTTGTGGCTGCTTGGCTGCTTAGCTTTCCTCTTTATGAGCCTTACAGGGTTCTTTAATAGTGTCCCCAGCTCCCTAGCTTGGCAGGGACTGGCCTTGGACTTTGGGCTCTGGGGATAAATGAAGCTCTGGAAAGAGCATTGGAAGGAGGTTTGCTGGAGGCTCAGCCAGCTCACCTTTGACTGCTCTCCTGCCACTGGTGGCCTGGGCTTCCTAATCCCCGAACTCTTAAACAGCACTCCTCAACTCACCCACTAGAAGCTGGGGCTGGTTCCTGGCACGTGAGGCTTCTCACCTGAGAGGGTTCGGAGCCCCTGAGGCTAATCCGCAGGTCATAGACATTCAAAGGCCTCTTGTTTTAGAAGAAAAACCAACCACCCCAAATTAAAGGTGTGTAAAAATGAGGTAAATCAGGAGGAAAGTACACAGCCATGCTGCAGCTGAGGAGACACACTGCAGATCATGTGGCTGTTTCTACCCTAGCCGCTGATTTCCATTATCATCTTCTCACCTTCTAGACCCTTCTCTTTCAGGGAAACATGCTGAGCATTGATGGTCTGAAGGTTCCCCTCTTTCCTCTTTTCTGAATTCTTCCTCTGTCACCACTGTGCCCTTTGTTTTTTCCTTGATGTTCTGGTCACTGTAACAGTGGCCTTGGGGGAAGAGCTATGTCCCAGACTCATCACAGGACCATTGAGCAGTTGGCCTGTGCATCACCACCACCATCTATGCTCTGTGCTGCCTTTGAGTCACTGGGACTGCTGTACTCACACACACATCCCTTGTAGCACAGTGACCAGGGCCATGGGAAAGGGGAGCATCTCACTTAGCAAAGTAAACAGAGGGTGCCTCTCTCAGCCCCTTCCTAGGAGTGATATCCTCTTCCCTCAAGAGAGGAGAGGGCCTGGGATTTGGCACTTGTCCACCCCAGAAGTCCTTCAGTGGGAGCCTCCTGGGTCAGAGCCTGACTCTCAGTTCAGGTTGGTGTGGTCTGGACCAGCACTGCCCTGCTATATACACAGTAGCCAGGTAACCTGAACAGCTGCAGTACCTAAGTAGAGCTTGGAACAGTTCCTCTACTGCCATAGTTGTGGGGATTGAGTGAGGTCGAGTGCTGACCTGCTCAAGGTCATCCCACTCCCAGGAAAGGCAGGACCCACATAGAGAGCCTGCAGCCCCACATAGAGAGGGCTGCACATGCACTACTCCTGCCACAGCACACAGCTCCAGCTGGGAAGGGAGGCTCAGGGCACTGCACTACAGGATGGCAGAGGAACTGGGGAAGACTGCTTTGACTGGCAGTTCCTCTCCAGAGTGTTGACTGGCAGCTGCTTCAAGGTCTCGTGAAAGAGTCCCTCTTCCCTCCCTCCTCTTCTTTCTCCTCCATCTGGGTACGCAAAGACTTTCACAGCCTTGAGCTGAGGCAGAGGAAACTTCAGTCAACCCAGCCTGCCTCCTTGGCTCTCCAGATGGGGACTCACCGTGAGCCAGGCGGGGAAGGCAGCCTGGCATGAGTCCTCTGTCCTCCCCTTGAGTACCCCATCCTGTATATGTGGTGCCCTACCTAGTCCCTCTGTCTGTCGGTAGTTACTGCGCACCCTCTCCTCCCTCCCTCCTTTCCCTGGGTTTCAGCCACTTTGATCTTTTTACAAGCTTTGTTTCAGCCCAGCACTCAACCATCCTCCTTGGTCTCCTCTCAGGAGCATTAGTGCTCTTCCCTGGCCTATGCCCAAGGGGGCCGCTTTTATCTCCCAGAGGAGGCAGTCATTAGCTTGCAGCACAATGGGTCCGACCCTGGGCTCCACAAATTAGTTAATAGCAATCTTTTGTTGCTCTGGCATGTCTTTTTCCACATCTTCAATGCTGAACAAAACACAACTTTGTTGTTGGAAGTGCAAAACAAAAATTCAGCAAGGGTGGAATAATGCTTTGAGCATTAGGAAGAGCACATGAGTGGGGCTTGCCAGCTCCCCAAGTCCATGGCAGTGAGAAAACTGAGCATGGACTCGGGAGGAAGTGGGAGACTCAGTCAGCTGGTTTTGTTTCCTTCTATTAAAGTGCTACTGAAATGGTGGTCATTGAGAGCCTAAATGATCACATCAGGGCCAGAGCAAAAACTACCACCACTTGGCAGTTAAAGGGAGGACTTTAAATAGGACCCTTTGAAAAGAAGGCCAGATCTAGCCAGATGGCAGGCCAGGAACTGGCAGACTAAGTGTCCTGCCTATGAGTCAGACACCAAGTCAGAGAAGGCCTGGCTTCCCCTTGTCTAGAGAAGATCATTTCTCCATAACTTAGCTCATCCTCTTGGCCAGCCTGTAGACCTTGGCTGTGTATTCCAGCCTCTCCTGCACCCTCTCTGCACAAACTGTTATCTGTGAGGATGCTCCTATAGCTTCTGAAGCTTCCAGAATTTCAAATGGTGGTCATTTGTATTAACTGAGAAGAGAGAAACACAAAAACTGCACATCTAAGCAGAGTTGCCCTGCCTTGGATGTTGCCTCCAGATAAGCAGTCTGAGGCAGCCTCAGGTCAGGCCAGCTCCAGCAGCTGAGCAGCTGGGTCTGACCCCTCCCGATGGAGGGCCTCAGAGAGTCAGTGCTGTGGACAGCACCCATCTTGGAGAAGTAGTCATCCCTGGAACCAGAGGACAGCAAGGCTTTGGTGGGCATCTTAAGAAAAAAAGATAGCCCGTTTGTCTCCCCAGCAGTCATCACAGTCATGTCACAGTTATTACTACTGCTCATTTTAGAAAGCTGTCTGTCAGGATGCTTAAAATAAAAGCAGGCCTGGCACCGGGGGAAAGTACATTTATCGTGAAAGTCACCCAGGGAAAGAATTCCTCAGGCTTGTGCAACACAGGCACCATGGATGGCTCTGTGGGAGAGCAGTGCTGTGTCCCCAGGAATGGGCATTTCTAAGTTCCTCTCTTTAATTAAAATATGCATTGGACACCTGCTGTATGCCAAGAGCCAAGAGCCAAGAGCCATCATGTAGGAATACAGGGGTAGAGCAAGGCAGGGGTGGGTGGAGCATGACGACAAGGGATGGGACCGGGACTGCATGTCCCTGGCTGGAGCTTGACCAGCCTGCCCTCTCCCCTGCCATATGAATCATGATGCCACAACCTCTTCTACCGGGTTAAAGTTCCCCTGGGCCAGCTTGCCTGGCTACATAGTGGGCCTCACACCTGTGATAAAACTTGAGGCTCTTCCTCACTGCCCCTCTGACCTAGACCTGTCTTCCCGATTCCATTCTCCCAGACATCTTGCTTCACCGTTGCTTTTGACCTGCCAGCTGCTGGTATATCATGGAGTCCACTGAGGCTGGGACCAACAAGTCTGTGCACAGTAGGCCTCTGTTGATTCTTGTTCTCAAAGTTAATCATTTTATCTGGCATGTTCTCTTTTGGTTTTTAACTATATTTGTAATGACAACAATTTCCACAGCCAGTGAGATGGCTCAGCAGGTAAAGGCACCTGCTGCCAAGCCCGCTGACCTGAGTTTGATCTCCAGGACCCACATGGAGGGAGAAAAGAACTGCCTCCTGGAGGACCCTGCTCTGTGGCACGTGTTCTCATACGCGTGCACACTCGCAAGCATACACACAAGTAAATAAGAAAATGTATTTAAGTTTTTAAAGAGTCTTTAATGAGGACAGTCAAATAAACCATTCATTTGGGTTCAGCTTTCCAATTAGCTTCTAATTTGGGGATGTCTTTGACCAGCCCATTTGTTACAAAGATGAGATGTCAAGGCCAGGAGGCAGTGTTGTGTCCCTGGCCTCCTAAGGACCTCTGGCCATCTGGCCCCAGGCCTTGCTACCACCTTTCCTGAGGAGCCAGGAGACTGGGCATGCCCACAAGGATGCTAAGCACAGACCCTTCAAGGAGCTAGACAGAGCCAGGTCCACGGGAGTGCTGACAGACTGAGTCTGGGTGAGGAGCATGGAAACGGGATAAGATCATTGAACCCTTGCTGTCTGTTTCTTTGGGACAAAGTGTCACGCTCTATTCCCCTCCCACTGACCTTGGGCACCATCCTCTCCCATGTTCCTTCCTGTCCAGATTTTCAGTTGCCAGAATGTTCCACACTCTACTTGTCTCCAGGCCTGTGTCCTCTTGCCTACAATGCATCCTCCCTGTCTCAACTATTTGAGATTTTATTTTAGATGTGGGAAGGAGAGGTACAGGAGATCCAAAGCAAGGCTGTTGCTGATGAAGCAAGCAACTTCTGGCTAATGGTCACTGTCCTTCATCCCCAGGTGACAGACCATGCTACCACTGCCCTGCTCCACTATCAGCTACCCCAGATGCCAGATGTTGTGGTCAGATCCTTCATGGTAAGTGACTTTGGGGTTCAGGTCTTCTAGCTAGGGAGAGATCTGATGAGCCAGCCCCAGGTAATCCCTAAGACTTCTATCAGAGCTGAACAAACAGTGCCCACAGAAGTGGCCTTCCAGAACTTTCCAGCACTCCTGATTCACCATGCCTTATGGCTGGCTCTAGTCATGTAGCAGTAACTGGGCCAAATCTGCAGTTCCCCAAGCCATATCTTCCTAAGATTCTCAGAACTGGGGATGAAGGTGAGCATGAGTGCAGACAGCGTCATAAGAACACAGGTAAAGACAGTGAGTGTTTAAATGTGTACCTTGGGCCTCTCCAGCAGGGCTGCTCACAGCCAGCCTCAGCATCACAGACCCTGCAGACAGTTCCCTGCCATCACTAGCCTTGCCCTTTCCTGCCCAGGGAACCCTTCGTCCCCTACTGCTCTGGGTGCAAGACTCTCCACCTGGTCTGAGCAGTAGTGACAGAAGGGGTGTTGCTTGGCATCTCTCTGTCATATGAGCTCAATAACTCAGCTTCTTAGAGAGAAATGATATTCGCTTCTCACAAGACATGGCTTAAGAACTGACTGCATGGTGTTGGAAGATGGTGCTGGCTGTTCCAGAGTGCCCTTCCCCGTGCTGAGGAGAGCTCAAGTGAGTTCAGTGGCTGCAGACTGCCTTTCTACCTGATGTGTCTACCTCATGACACCAAGTGTTCCTTTGTTCTTGACTGAAGTGGGGATTTCAGAAATGAACAGGCCATCACCCTTCTATTTTTTATTTCCAAAATTCACACCCAGCCTGTGGAAGGGCCAAAGTTGTCCTCGGGAGCTATCTGTATTAACCTCTTCAGAGAGCAGTGCCCTTCTGTTGGCATCTTCAGAAATGAGTTATATGACTTGCCCAGCTCTCAGGGCTGCTTACCTGTGGCATGATGGGCCTGCTTGCTGGGCCTTTGTGCCCGTGAGTCTCCTTGAAGTGGAGAATTGAGTTACCTGAGCCTCATCCTTATGCATGACGCCTGGGAGTCCTCAGCTCTCAACCTCAAGGGGGGGGTGACTGTCACTGATTGTGTTACTAGGTGACTAGGGCTGCCCTAGCTGTGTTAGGCCCCAGCATGACAGAGAGGGACAACCGTGAAATGAAATTAGCTCAGAGCACATTGCCCTGGTGTACAGAATCTCAGCACCTCAGCTGTGCCCACACCTGCTGCTCAGAGCTATGGAAAGAGGGAACTCAGCAATGGCTCCAGATAGCCCAGGGCATTCCAGCTCTGGAGGTAGGGATGTCTGTGTTACCATCTTGGGGGAACAAGAGACATCAGAACTGAGTTAGGGGAAATGAGCCTATGGGTTAGACAGCTTTTCTATGGAACCATGGGTGTTTTCCAACATCCAAACCTGCCAAAGCCCTGACCTTGTGCCTCTAGGCCTACAAGAAGGGCAGTTGAGGAAGTACCTTAGTCCATTTCTGCCTTCTTTTCAGACCTGGTTGAGAAGCTACATAAAGCTGTTCCAGGCCCCGTGCCAGCGCTGCGGGAAGTTTCTGCAAGATGGTCTTCCCCCAACATGGAGGGACTTCCGAACCCTAGAAGCTTTCCATGACACCTGCCGGCAGTGACCCAGCCCAGCTACCCAGCCTGCAGCACCAGAACCTTCCTAGACCAGCCTGATCCATTTATCACACAGGTGTCTGCTGGCCATTCTCCCTGGGCCCATCTGCCAGCAGAACTGTCACCCATCGGCAAGGCATCCTGGAGGGCAGTCCGCTCCTGTCCTGTGTGCTACCCCCACCCTACTCCCAGCCTACTGTTTCCATGAGCTCTTATTGGAATGAGCCCTTTATTCTTAGGTTGGGGTTTGTGTGGTTGATTTTTCTAACTTATTTTGTAAATAATAAACCTTTTGTACCGTGGCAGAGGCTCTGTCTCCTGCTGCTTACTCAGTGTCTGGCTCTCGTTGGGTTTGACTGCACTTCAGGCAGAGTCCTTCTGTTGGTTGCTTCCCTAGCAAGCACAAGCCTTTGTCAGTCCTGACCATCACAGGGGGCCAGAAGTTTAAGGTCATCTTTCACTACATGGGGAGCTTGAGGCCAGCCTGGACCTGTCTCAAAAGGGAAGAAAACCAAACAAGCTGAAAAACAGAGTTGCTTCTTCCTTCAGGCAGGGTCATCAGTGCTGGCATATGGAGGGCTTCTTCTGAGGAAGGCATTGCAGGTGGCTCTATTGAGTCAGCACCACCGGTACCTAGACAGGGGCCCTTCCCTGGGTGGCAACTAGAGCACCTGCTAGGGTAGTCATGGTCATCAGGTTGGCTGGCCCTCTGCATCCTGTATTCCTAACAAAACCGCTCCCTTTGTGAAAGGAGAAAGGTTTTCCCTGTGAAGGGCTTGCCCTGCCCAGCCCAAAGGAAATCACTCCCTCCTCCTTCCCTCCCCCTCCCTCCTCCTCCCTCCTTTTCTTTCTCTTCTTCCTTCCCTGTTGGTTTTTTTGGGGAGGAGGGGTTGAGGCAGAGTTGTCTTGCACCCAGGCTGGCTTTGAATCTAAGCAGTTTTGCACAGGCATGCACCAGCACACCAATCAGAAAACTAAGACGCTCATTACAGCAGAGTGACAGTTCCTGGCTGGTCCAGGACCACCCAGCCCTCTCCCATAGTCCATCAGATGGAACGGAACCCAAACGAGTTTTCTTAATGTTGTTGTTTGTTATATATATGAGCGATTTGCCTGAATGTCTATCTGTACCACATATACCTTGGGACTGGAATTAGAGTTGTGAACTTCCATGTGGCTACTGGAAACTGAGCTGGCTCCCCTGTAAGAGCATTCCAGCACTCTTATCTCTGACCATGGTTGAGTGAGGGCTGTCACAGTGCCATGCTACCAGGGTCCCCTAACCCAGCAGCAGTGCCAGCTGGGAGCTTAGAGAACTGCAGACCTTCATGCCACCCCTGCTACCCTGTGCTCCCAGGGTGAGCAGTGCTCTACTCTCCAACCACCCTCTGACAGTGACATAGGCCTCATATGCCTCTCCTGTTTTCTTTACTGCCCATTTGGGAGGTGTAAGAGGTGTGTTTGTCAATCAGGGTGTGCCAGAGAGGTCCATGCTATAGCTCATCCAGATCAAAGATGCCATTTCTTTTGCCTTAAGTCATACTAGATGCCTTCTAGAGACCACCCCCCCAATCACAGGCCACGACACAGTTTCATGGATGTACCCTCCCCTCCCTTCCCCTCCTTGGTCTCCTAAGACCCTTATTTATTAATATTAAAGAAAGTAAGCAGCTCTGTGTTAACATTGAGATTATGCCTCAAGACTGCAGAACTTTCCAAAGACACTTAGTGACAAGTAGACCCGGTGTATGCAGAGTTGTGCACTGCTCATGTGATATGGTGGCAGTACACTGGCTATGACCAAGTTGGGACATGTGAAGAGTGATGAGTGCCTCATGCCTGCCAGCTGGCAGACAGCACCTTCAGAGATGTGCAAATGTGGAAAGATCCCAGAGGACTGACAAGATTTCAGTGAGGACGAGGCATGTTGTGAGAAAGCTATTTGGGTTGAACCATTTGGCTCTCTGGTCCCTATCCCCCTCTGTAGCTCCCCAACCTGCTTCACCCTGTTTCCAACAGTGACTTCACATGCAGACCCGATATCCAGCCTCAGGCAGGCTGTTGTTCCCACTCAGAACAAACGTGTTCTCTGTCATCTTCAGAAACACCTTCTTTAGGACAGATGGTTGTTTCCTGCTTCCAGGGATCATGGGAGTTCATCTGATCAGGTTTGCTTAGAAAAGAAAGCATCCATAAGAGAGAAGCATTCCATAAACAATAGCACAGGCTGAGATGGACCAAGAAACAGGGTCATTGGGCGACAGGTACAGGGCAGGTGGCCCAGCCCCTGTGCTCAGGCCTTCAGCTAGTTGTTAATAGTGGCTAAGTAGCTTCCTCTGTACTAGTTAGAATCCAGCATGAAAGAAGGGAGCCTCATCAATGAAACACATCAGCTGTGAGCTAGACACCAGGGTCTCAGGCCATGCCTGCTATTCTGATTGCTTTTCTTTTTTTCTCCAGTTTTATACTTGGTCATTTAGTGTGTGTCTGTGTCTGTGTACATGTGTGTGTAGAGTGCACATGTATGTGTAGGGTGCACATGTGTGTGTAAAGTGCACGTGTGTGTAGGGTGTACGTGTGTGTAGAGTACACGTGTGTGTGTGTGTGTGTGTGTGTGTGTGTGTAGGGTGTACGTGTGTGTAGGATGTACATATGTGATAGGGTATACATGTGTAAGGTGTACATATGTAATAGGGTATACATGTGTGTAGGGTGTGCATGTGTAGGGTGTACATGTGTGTGTTGGGGGTGCATGTGTAGGGTGTACATGTGTGTAGGGTACACGTGTGCTACTGCACAAATGAGGTTTTAGACAACTTGGAATGATGTCAGTTTTCTTCCTGTTGTGTGAGTTCTGGGAAACCACCTCCGACTATCTGGCTTCAGGGCAGGTGCCATTACCTGCTGAACATCTCACATCTGATTTTCTATTTTTTGACATCCCCTAATTAAGAAAGAAGGAGAGGAAACTACAGAGTTGGACCTGTAAGATGCTCCTGTTTCTGATAGTCTCATCCTTCAGTCCCAAGAAGGCAAGTTTGAGTGGTAATGCCTTTGATAAAGTCCAGAAGGGGGAAATTCGAGAAGGCTCGGTGCTTAGAGATCAGTGTGAATGACCTGGTGTGGGTGTCAGCTATTGCAATAGAAAGGAGACATCAACATAAAACCCCAAGTTGAATAGAGGTCAGTTCCCAGAGGGTAGATTGTAAGGGTAACCATAAACAGACAGCTGCAGTGAGGGCAGTCCCCAGGCCCTAGAGCTAAATAATGACAGATGGCTGCTACATTGCATGTCACATGATTTGGACCTGTGTATGACTCACTTGGTTAAGGGCATACCTAGTGTACCCTCAGCCCAGCACCTCATAAACCTGAGTGTGCTGAAACACTCTTATAATGCCAGCACTTAGATAAAAGCGGACAATCAGAAGTTCAAGATCATCCTCAGCTACATAGCAAGTTTGAGGCACTTCATATGATTTGGACTCTGAGAGTGGCTCTGGCCAAACCTGCAAGGCATTTATCTTACAAGACTATTGTGACCCTCCAGTTCCACATCTCTACCAAATGTTTTATATATGTTGTCAGGCTCCAAACCAGGAAGGTGTGTGGCGTTTTCACGCTACAGATGAGGAACCTAATACAGGGTCTCCCACACTGACACGTGAGGGGCATGAAAAGCTGAGTGATGTCTGAGCTCCCTCCCCACTGGGTCTAGCCCACCTGCTGGAGTTTCCTGCCTCTGGGTAGGCTGGCCAGCTGCTCTGGTACCCATTAGCAGCTGACAGAATGGAGCAAGCCGGCCTGTGAAAGGTTGTCCAGACTTTTTTTCCCCCTGAACTAAATTAGGATTTGGCCTTTTGGTATCGAGTGATGTTTTCACACTTAACACCATGGACACCACAAAACAGTGATCTTTCAGTGTTAATGTGCAAAGTCAATGTTACATTTGGAGTGTCAGAGAGTGGGCCTGATGCTAAATTGAGAGCCTTTTATAAGGTCACCCCAGTTGGGTGGAGGAGGAACATCTTCAACCAGAATCCTCACAAGATCTGAACCCCGTGCAAACCTGACAGGAGCTATCATCCAGGTCTGGCAGAGACAGAAAAGGAAAACTGGCCTTTCTACACCATGCCCTGGCCTCACATCTCCACTGACACACTGAAGGTGATCAGAGCTCACCTGTGCCTATATTGGGCAGGAAAGACTGAACCCAATTCTGTCCCATTGCTACAGCAGCCACACATGTGTGCAAAACCCGCCCAAGTCCCCAGAACCAGACACTAGCTGTCCTCTACTTGGTGGCTAATTAGGCTCAGTCCCTAGCACAGTGAGCTGTCCAGGGTCTGCCATCCTACCTTCCTCAGATCCTAAACTAAAGGTAAAAGAACCGCAACTGAATTTTAAATTGCAGTCAGGCATGCTGGATCACACCTGTAATCCCAGCACTGGGGAAGGGGAGGCAGGAATATTGCCAGAAGTTCAAGGCCAGGCTGGACTACAGCTTGAGACTTGGTCTCAGTAAAACCAAAACATGGCACAGAGATAGCTCAGTGGATAAAGTGTTTGCTATGCAACCATAAGGACCTGAGTCTAATCCCCAAAACCCACATGAAAGCCAGCACAGCCACACACCGGTCTATAACCCCAAAGCAACATGGCAGACAAGGCATGTCAGCCAGCCTGACCAAAGTAGCGTACTCCAGATTCAGTGAGAGATGTTCTCAAGAAATGTAAGGTGGAGGGCTAGAGAGATGGCTCTGTGGTGATATAGTTTATAGTTTAATAAATCACCCTGGAATGTCAGAGGGCAGAGCCATCTCTTCCAGCTTATTATTATTATTATTATTATTATTATTATTATTATTATTATTTTGGACAGGGTTTTCTGTGTAACAAACAGTTCTGACTGCCCTGGAACTGGAACTTGCTTTGTAGACAAGGCTGACCTTGAACTTGGCTCAACCGGTAAAGTCACCTGCCTCCAGCACTAACAACCTGAGTTCAGTCCCTAGGACCCACAGGGTAAATGGAGAGAATCATTCCACAAAGCTGTCCTCTGCCTTCCATACACATAGTGTGCTATGGCAAACATACAAGTGTGTACACAAACACATAAAGTGTTATACATACAGAGAGAGAGGAGAGAGAGAGAGAGAGAGAGAGAGAGAGAGAGAGAGAGAGAGAGAAGAAAATAGTAGCAGAGGAAAACACCTAATATCAGCTTCTGGGCCACAGGTGCATGAGTACATGTGTACATACATGTACACATGTATATGCTACACATACACAGATAAGTAAATAAATTTTTTTTTATTTTAAGTTGTATTTTCTATGCATGTTCACTACTTGAAAAGAACCTTCAAGCTCACAGGCACACCAAGGTCTCTCCTTGCAACAACCTTGAGGTGACCAGTAGCCAAGGAGGAACTCCATCCAGGAGACAAGGTGTGCCACTCAGGGACAGAAGTAACTCATCAGCCACAAACTTCATCATGAATGGCCTGCTCCTCCTGGGATGGATGGGGACAGGAGAGGAGACCAGATGCTAGGAGCCAGTCCCGGGAGGCAGTGAGAACCCAGCAGCACCCAGAACCTGTGCCAAGCATTCACACTGACTCAGGCCATTGACACTCCATCTCAGTCAGGGGCTCACTCTTAATTACAAAAGGAGCCCATATGTTCCCTTGGAGGGAATTTGGTAATGTGAATAAACAAAGCAAGGAAAAGAATGCAGTCATTTCTGCCAGCTGGGAACACCAAAGCACCAAGGTGTGCACTTCTGAAGTCTTTGGGGACATGAATGGCTTCTATGGGAGGCGAGATCACACTGTGTACTATGAAACTGCTGCTCCCTCTCAGCAAAGGTCAGAATATGGAGTCTCAAGATTATGCACCCTTCTCCTCAAAAACCCCAGCAGCAATGGACAGGCAACTTTGGGCAGTTCCTCAGGGACCCATTTTCTTGGTGTGCATGGTGGAAACTGAGTCAGGACACTGTATCAGCTGCAGAAAGGAAGAAATACTTGGAGAGCATATGCTGGTGTTTGGAGAAGACTGTTATCGTTCATGTTCAGTATGATTTCATCAGTCACAGAGAAGCAACAAGCATTCAGCCCTGCCCTCCACTGGCTGGCAGCTGGCTCCTGCTCTGTGACTGAGCCCACCATCAGAAAAGGAGCTTGTCTCAGCCCCAAGAAGCCAGTGAGATATGGAATTTGAGACAGAGGCAAGTTCTGACCTGTAGAAAAGGGCAGATGTTTCTTAAAATTTCAGAACTTTAAAAACTCCTATTTTGCTGGGCAGTGCTGGCACACACCTTTAATCCCAGCACTCAGGAGGCAGAAGTAGGCAGATCTCTGAGTTCAAGCACAGCCTGGTCTGCAGAGTGAGTTCCAGAACAGCCAAGGATACAAAGAGAAACTGTCTTGAAAATCGAGGCAGGGAGGGGAGCATCACCTCACTATTTTGTCTCAAATCACCATGCAGCCATTTTTGTCTTTTCTCTATGTTGGACATCACTTCCTGGAGAATTGTATTGTAAAGGCTGTTTTATGTTTGTTGTTTTTCACTATTCTCTGGAGTGTGTTACTGTTTTATTTCCCACATTAGCAAGTCTGGTACCCTGAGGGCCCTCTCCTAGTCCCTTTGCATGAGTTAGTTCCACAGTGTATCTGGCTGCAAGGGATTCTGGGAGAAGCAGTCTCTGCTTGGGCAGCTCTGGGTCCTCCTGTCCTATGAGGTGGACATCAATGCTACTTAATCTGTCCCTTTGAGTCTTCGTATTTACATCACTCACCCTTGGGATCCCTACCATTTAGTAACCATGATTTATGTAATGAATCTCCCATGGCATTTTTTTAAATATTTAATTTTGAGGTAATTTATAAATTACAGGGACATAACAAGTACAATATTTAAACCAGGAGACTGACATGAGTATGTCAAAAACAACAAAATCACAGCTCTTACCTCAAAGGGGACAAGGAATAATTTATTCTGTATCAAATACAAGTGGCGATGGCCCAGGTTTAGGTTACCTCAAGCTTTGTGTCCCGATGTGGCAACAGTTTGATGATGTTTGACTCAAATGATGTCCTCAGGGAGATCTGCCTACTTCTGCCTCCTGAGTGCTGGGATTAAAGGTGTGTGCCAGCACTGCCCATTATAACAGAACAAAGAGTCACAAATGAAGGCACTTTCCAGATACGTTGGTAGAAAGGTTAGGTAGGCAGAGGAGAGGATCCTCTGCCACCGGCCTCCGGTGTTACAACATCTTCACCTCTTTGTTAGCTGGAGAGGAAGGGACCTTTTGTACATTCCAAAGGACGGAATTACCTAATGCTCACAAAGATGTTAAGTGGGGCACAGAGGACAGTAAGAGTGCTAAAGATGTCTAGAGGTGGCTCAGAGGTTGGAAACGCTGACCGTTCTTCCAGAGGTCCTGAGTTCAACTCCCAGCAAGCACATGGTGGCTCACAACCATCTATGATGACATCTGGTACCCTCTTCTGTATACTGTACATAATAAATAAATCTTAAAAAAAAAAAAAAAGATGTCTAGAGATAACTTGGGTCTTGCAACATTTCAATCTTCCCATGGTCATTGAAATTCTAGTCAGTACAATACAAGTAAGCTATTCAGAGTTTCCTGGGGCACCACACTCCGTGTGTGTGTGTGTGTGTGTGTGTGTGTGTGTGTGTGTGTGTGTGTGCGCGCGCGCGCGCGCGCGCATGTCTACTGGTGCAGTTTTATCCCATGAATGATGTCTCACATGTCACAGCCTAGTTAAGCACTAATCTGTTCCCACCATTGTTGCTACTTTACCTCACAAGTGTTATATGCACAGGGTCATTCAGTGTATTTCTGTTTTATTGTGTGCATGCATATGTTTATTGTCTGTGTGTGTCTGGCTGCACATGGTTGGGCATGTATGTATGTGCATCCATGTGGAGGCCAAAGGACAGCCTGGCCCCCTTTGGTCACAGTTCATGAGTGCTTGGGTAGCTGAACATGATAAAGTGCCACCAGAGAAAGTAATTTCCTAAGGGACCCCATACAGGGAGGGACCCCCAAAACTCTCAAAGCAGTCTCCCATCTCAGTGAAAGCCTATACACCTTTATCCCAAGGATGGGCAGGGCTTATCAAAGTCCAGCCAGTCCCTATGGTGTCCTCAGGGAGTTAGTCCCACTGTTCCAGTAGGGAGCACTATGTTCTTTTAATATTCCTAAAGTGTCAGCAGTTACACATTCATTCTTTACTCCCATTTTATACTTGCTTACTTCTTAGGCAAACTGCAAGTTTTCCAAACTTTTCCACTCTGCTTTTCTTCCCATTCTCACTAAAAACCTAGCTAAATGCAGCAAACAGGAACCATGTCACAGCTTGCGTGCCAGGCTGCTCTGGATGACCTCCACTCAATTTACTTTCCTGTCATCTTTAAACTGAGCTGGCCACAGTCTCAGGGCATGGGCAAAATGCACACACATGTATTGCCAGAGCATAAATGAATGGCATGTGAACTAATTTCTAGTAGACTCCTTTCCATCTGAGACCCCATGAACTTGGCCTTCACATCTGCACTCCTGTCAGCATTTGGGTCTTTGAAGCACCCCCTGGAATCTCCCATTGAGCTCTGCTTGCAGCACTAAACAGCTGTTCTAGCCACATCTTCAAACTCTTCCACATTCCTCCTACAAAGTAGTTCTAAAGGCTAAGGACCACATGCCAGGCTTATCACAACATTAGTTTACTTCTCTGATGCAGTTTTCCAAATTATTGTTCTGTTTCTCTGACAAAATACCAATAAAAAATACCTTTTAAAAGGTGAAGAAAGCCAGGTATGGTGATGCATGCCTGGAATTTGGAAGGTAAGAGCAGAGGAACAGAGTTCAGGGCCAGCCTACTGTCGTGATTTCTGAGGTTTCCGGTCCATCATGGAAGAGAAGGCACCTGTATCCAGTCTCTGCAGGCAGTGAAGCCACATTGTCCTTTCCATGTGGTAAGCATGTAACTGAGGAACATGCTGGATGATGCAGAACTTGCCCTAGCTTCCTTCCTCAGAGGCCTTGTAATGCATGCACACTGCCTCTCCTTGCCCACTCTAAGGACCCGATTCAGAGGAAGAGACTCCCAAGGCTGATGGCAGTCACACAGAGGACGAGCTTTCTCTCTTCTGTGCTGTGGTCCAGCCTCAGCCATGGGCAAAGCTCTCATCAGCGCAGTCCCAAGCACCCAACAGCATCATGGCTGCCATCACCTGAGGCTGTACCTGCATCACACACGGCCAAGTGCCAGGTCCTCTTGCCTTGATTAGAGGCAGCTCTTTCTTGCTTTAGCCTTTTGATATTTGACTGTGTGCCAGCCTTTCATTTCCAAAGAGTAGTTGGTAAAATTAATGATTGCCAAAAGGCCATAGTTAATGTAATCTTTTTCCTATTTCTCTCCATTAGTTTGCAAATCAGCAAAGTTCAAGAAAACTCCCAAGTACAAAAGCTTAGGCACCTAATGAGGAGGCCACAGCCCCATCAGCTTTTAAAAAGTCTGGAGTCACTGTCAGGGAGTCATTGTGCAAGACAAGCCAGCTGACTAAGGAGATGGAGCCAACTGCTGGGCATGGCCTGGCAGAACCTGGAAACCTTGAGTGGGTTGTGTATGACACCATCCTCAGGCCCCTGTGAATGGGGTATGTGGCACTGTCCTCAGCCTCTAATAGTGGTGCCCCCACCATAGGACCATCTCAGCCAGAGCTAAGGCTGGACCACTGTAGCTTAACCCTCCAGTTTCTCCTAACAGAGAAACAGCATTTGCAACCAACACCAAAGAGAGGCTTGCTAATACCTGACCATCTCCTGATGTCATCAACAATATAAATAATAGATTGTTTTGGTTCATTTTTCAGTAGAAGGTGCTCTTAGAGTGTATCAGAGTCACAAAGAAGCAGAGGTGCTGGGCAACTCCATCCCCTTGCTGGTGAGTCTCAGAACTCAGTGCTGGCATGGTATAGGTGCTGTGTCATGTGACTGAGTCCACAATCAGAAAAGGGGAGAGTCTCAAGCCCCAGAATATTCATTAGATAAGGTCTGTGTCTTAAAGCAATAAAAGGACAAAATGGAGAGCTTGAGGAGGGGACTATTCTAGAAAGAGACACAGATTAAGACTCTCTTAGTCCCAGCTAACAAGGAAACTTTTCACAGTAGGGACTTTGAAAGCCTCCATCTTGCGCCCCATCAGCACACAGCCACTCATGCCTTTCTCTAAGCTGTACCCCTTTCTGAAAGATTGTATATTAAATTAAAACACATGTGCTTTCACTAGTCTCTAATTTATTAGCATGGAGGTCTTGTTTCTCACAAGCAATAAATAGGTCTTTTAACCCCAACAAGGAATCACGTGCCTGTGACCTCAGCACGTAAGAGGCTGAGGCAGAGCCAGGCAAATGATGACACACACCTTTAATCCCAGCACTCAAGAAGCAGATTATGTGAGTTTGAGGCCAGCCTGGACTGCAGAGAGTTCCAGGACAGCCTGGGCTACACAGAGAATCCCTGTCTCCAAACAAAGGGAGGTGGAGGTAAGATCAAAAGTTTAAGGTCACCCTCTGCTACACAGCAAGTCTGAGGCCAGCCTGGGCTAGTGGACAACTACACAGCAAGTCTGAGGCCAGCCTGGGCTAGTGGACAACTACACAGCAAGTCTGAGGCCAGCCTGGGCTAGTGGACAACTACACAGCAAGTCTGAGGCCAGCCTGGGCTA